>JANHGN010022616.1:16563-63659 GCA_024605025.1 Megaceryle maxima | reverse complement strand
AGACAAACTGAATGCCTACGTCTAAACAGAACACAAAATTCTGCTTAATGAAACCATGAGCCCTAAGTTCAAATTTGCTGTGTGGCACGCAGTATCACTACTGAAAAGCACCACGTCCATGACTACTTGCCCAAGGGCAAGCTGTAAACTGTATTTCACTTGCAAATTCTACAGAGACCTAATATGGTGCAATAACTAGGGGTTTTTTTCTTGAAAATTAGCGACTATAAATAAAACCAACTTGAAAACACAGTTAGAACAAAGTAAATATTTGCATCTATTTTCCCCCATCCCACAGAGAAACTGTTGGGACAACTTCCCACATACACACAATTGCAGGATCGAAGTGGGAGCAACTCCATTTTTTTCCAAATAGTACACATATCAAATAATACTGTTCATGCAGATGATGAAGCCTAACATTTAAAAGTGAACTAAAAGTGACCTCATTCTTCTTTCCATTCTGTTTAACACAACATAAACAGAATATGGTGAAGTCTTCAGTGTACAATATCGCACCTTCTGCATCCCCTGAGCAGCTTGTCCTGCAGTATGCAAAGAGACACCAAAAAAAAAAGAGAAAGGTGAAAGAAAAGAGCACAGGGAGGCAGCAACTCAACATCAAGAGATACTTAACTATGGTGCTATAAAAACTGGAAAATTGTATTTATTGCTGGAGCAAGTTCATGATGCAATCTACTGTCTGTGACCACTGTTTGCAGAGCTCAAAGACAGCTTAAACTTGGCATCTATTCTCAGCCACAGAGCAAATATCAAGTTATTTTGGAGATAGTCAAAACAAAACAAAAAGTCAACAACTAAAAAACTTTCACTGTTTTAACATTTTCCTACATAACTCAGGATAATAAACCCATTTATAACTTTTCTCTCCCTTTACAAAATATTTTAATAAATCCTCAGGCAAGGTCCATGCCTATCAAAATACTAGACACGCAGGCTATTTATTTCTTGTACTCTTTCCTGCTCTGTAGCCCGAAGTGAGAAATACCTTTCTGCTGCTCTCCCAAGAGCCAGCAAAACCACTGCTGGATGCAAAAATATGCCCTCAGATGCAGGATATTATACACCACATCTAGTCATCATCTTCCCTGAGCAGCTAGAATGCTTGGAAAAACAACTACCAAAGGGCTGTGGCACAAATTTGTTATTTTCTCGTTATGAATTATTACTTTACTAATAATTCTAAATATTTTGCCTTCTACTGGATTTTATTTTAAATAGGTGAAGGAATGAAAAATGAAATATTTCACCCACTACTCTCTCATTATAGAGCAAACCAGAGCAAAATCCCTCCTTCAGGACGGCCAAAAAAGAACTTTCCACTCTTCTTAAATGAAAACTGGGCCTTTTATCCTGGATCTTTCACATTCTGAATCAGCATCTTAACAGAGTTTTGTTGTATCACAAAAAGGAATACAGACATAATATAGAAAAATTAAGATGATACCATCAAAATACCTGTCAGCCTCTGTCCACTCAATTTATAACTGATGGTGTTAAGGAAAAAGAGTGGTTCATGCAAGTTTCAGTCTTCAAGCTACTAGTGAAGAATAAATGCGATCAAATAAATGAGGGAAAAATTCAGAATAGAATTTCTATCTCTCAGCAGCATGAAAGTTAAGTAGCTCAACAGTCCACATCATTCATTTGGACGTGAGAAATACCCTGTGGAGAGGTTTGAATCTTAAAGTAGCTCCCTCAATGTAAAGGATGAAATAGTGCATGATAAACCAACTTGTCAGGAATCCTTTTACAGCCATTCCAACTGGAAGTAAGTGGTATTCTCAAGGAACAGCAAAAGAAAAATAGTTGTGTCTGATATGCTTTGTCTCTAAGCCAGAAGAAACTAGTCCGAAAAGCCTATTTACAATCTTTAAGAGATGTATTAATACAGGGGGACAAGGAAAGATTCCTTATAACTGCTGACAACTAACTACACAAGAGAGAAAAATTATTATTTACAGGCAAAAAAATAAAAAAGGAAAGGCCAACAGTAAGAACTAATATAATTGACATTCTTAATTGCCCAGAAGATATTACATCTTTTCATGAAAGTGTTTCAGACCATGCTATAATATAAAACAGAAAAAAAAATTCTGACACATAGACTTAATGGAACAAAACACACTCTAAATTTAATACAAACCCAAGAAAGATTTTTTTTTTGTAGACCATAACCTATTTTTTCTATTATGTGAATAACCCATTGTTCAGCATCTTACACATAATTAGCCTTTGTTGTAAGAGACAACATTTTGATTTGAGGTTTCCTACATCAGTTAAATTCAGTGGAATTATCCATGTGAGGAATGATAGCTTAGTCAATGGCTGAGGTTTTGACAAATAGTTTCTACTGATAATGATAACAAAAGAATAAGCACTAGCAAGGAACTGAACTTTTCAACACATTACTACACTGCTAAACACAAGAACAGGAAAAAAGCAAACTTCTGACCTCAGGTATGTATAGGTCTCCCTCTGAAATCAGTATCAGCCACTTTTGTGGACTTAAGGTGAAATCTGGTGCTGGCAGAAACCCACCCTTTAGGGTATTATCCATTTTGGTGAAATCTGCACCTCGCAAAACTCTTGAGCGGTTTCATAAATTAGGACACAGCTTATAACCAACACTAAAGACGCCTGTCTTAGTAACATCGCGATTGTATTTGATAATGCCGTTAACCCCACTCCTCCCTCTCAAGGTTAATTTAATTGGTGTTGAGAGAGAGTGAGAAGAGAAAACTGAGCAACAAGCCCAGGCACTGGTTCTCATTCAGTCCCCAACACTTACAAGCACATTGCTCACGCAAAGGATGAGCCACAACCCTGCTGCACCTCTGCATAGGAAGCACAAGCAGTTTTGTTAGAGCATGATTGATTTACTCCTACCTCTGAAATCTCTAACTGCCCTTTCTCCATCTTTCTGCAAACACTCAGCACAGGTTTTAATTTGGAGAGGAAGAATTACGGCTTTTTTCCCTATTTTATGTTAAGCTAATCTCCACCTGCCTGGTTACAAGAGGACTGGTTACACTAAACCATGCTGAATTTCAAACTACCAACATGGTGTATTTTCCCATGCCGAGGCTGTCCTTCAGACAGCCTGTAGATCTTTAAACTTTTCCTAAATCCTTTAGTTTTGCAAAGTACTTCTATTACACATTAAACACCCATCACATCTTATCAGCAGTACCTTCCATAGACATCTTTTGTTTCCAGAGGAATAGGAGAGGAAAAATATCAAACATCAGCTGAAGCTGGGCAGACATAGTACAAATCCAAGTTAGATTTTAATTCTTACCAGCTAGAAGTGATTAAATAACAGATGCTTACTACATTAAAAAGCCTTTTCTTCCATTACATTGACAAGTGAGGTACCTAATTTTTGTAATTGCTAAACAAAAGGCTTCCTTGGAAAAAGCAGCTGTTAATAAATAGCTCATGAATGAAGCTGTTGTCTAGAGACAGGACAGTGTGAAGGAAAGTACATGGTATGGTAATGATACACATTGAAGTGTTCATCATGGCTAAAAGGTGAGAAACAAATACTCAAATACAAAAGCTAATAAGGATTTCACCCTTATTCTTAAATTTTTTATTTTCATTATTAGTTAAGAAAAGAACTGGAAATCCTAATTGCTATGAATTAACATCTGAGCTTATATGGACACACATAGTATAGGAGACATTTTGCAATGTTAGCTTCTACTGTTGAGTACTGAGCAAGTGAATAATATATTAACTTACGAAGTCAAACTTCCTCTCAGTCAACAATCCCAAAGTTCTGTAAACACAAGATTTATTTTTTTTTTTTTTTTTTTTAAAGCTTTAGTATTAACAGGTTTCTCTTCATCCAGCTCTTTGCAAATCAGAAGAGCAGAAAATTCTCCAAATGATCGTACACCCCAAGTTAAGGAAAAGACAGTTCAAGTAACTAGGGCTCAAATAACTAAATTCCCCTGAAATGGTCCTCCCCAGTTTTTAATTCAGTCTTATCTACATGTAGGAAATCAATTTCCATCAATTAAAAAGGACCTTTCTGTACAAATCCCACTGCACTCATTTCTGTCTTGCCTAGAACTTTCTTCCATCCCATTTGCTACCTCATCCTATTTATTCCCTCTTCTGCATCACTCCCTTTCCCTTCCGCTAGTTCACTTTTTGGAGGGCCACTGCAGCAGCTGTACTTTTCAGTCTTGTACTATCCTCCCTCTCATCTTCCTGACAGTAATACTATATTTTACTATTATAATTTAATGTCTGGACCATTATGGCATGATTTATTGAAACATGAATATAATTTCACTGTATTTCATGGCTAAGGTGTACTTAAGTCTCTAATTTAGAACCCATGCCTCTAGAGCTGTAGATCTTGCCACTCAAACCTGGTCTATAAGCTGCATGGACAAAGAAAATGATCAAGTGCAAGACACAGCATAAAATAATATTTCATGCAGACATTTACAAGATATTTTGAAGTACTCAACAGAAAATAATGAAGCCTGTTGCAGAAGAAACAAACAAAAATTATTCTGCAAGAATTTCTCTAGTAATATACAAAAATAACTGAGATACTGTATTTAAAAGAAAATTAACTTAAAATCAGGCACTCGACTATGGATTTCACAGCTTCACATTCTCACTGACACACAAGTTGTGTGGAAGACCTACAATGTGAAAGAGGTGGGTTTTTTTTACAATTTTATTATAGTGTTCATAAAGCATATAAAAAAAGCCAGCCTCTGCCACCTGTATATGTCAACCAGCAAGCCAGAAAAAGCGTAACTCTGATCTGATCACCTTTAGAACTGTTTTTGTGTGTGTAACACACAATATCTACATTAGGAGATAAACTCAGAACTCTTTGCAGCACCTACTGTCAGGCACTTTAAGTGCTGTTTACTGAGATGCCAACAGTTCCTTTTTCACGTAAATTTTGAAATCTTTTCTGTATCGCTCAACACCTATTCCAATGTAGGCCTTCGCCATACAGGAGAGCCAAACTAGAATAAAACTTTTTCCCTAGGCCAAACCTGCTATTTACAAAAAGGGCACAGGTCTCCAGGAGGTTTGAAAGGACTAAATGTTTCTTATTCCCCTGATGGCATTACTGAACATCTGTGCTCTCTCCATTTACCTCATATCTTAAGTTACAAAGTCTACAAAAATCTTTCTTAATTATTTTCTAGTTAGCTAGTAGTAACTATCAAGTTTTAGCAATGTCTGAAAGAACACAGCTGAATGCTACATCAAAGAAAAACTGACGTGCCATAGCATAACAACTGATACTCAAAAAACAAACTATGAAAGAAAGATAACTGGTATGCTGACAACTAAAGAGTGAAGCAGTCTCAAGGATTTAGAAATGGTTTAGAGTCTGTTCCCCAAACTTGGTTAGTACCAACCAGACCAGGTAACAAGAGCAGTTCAAAAGTTTTTTCCTAATTAACAAGTAAAATAGTGCTGGAACTCCAATCACAGCTAGAGACTTTTAATAATACCTTCTTTGGAAAAACAAACAAACAAACAAAAAAGGTTTGAGTACCAGAGAAATTGCTCTGAATATTAAAATATGAATTTCAAAGAGCTTAATGACATGTATGAGTGTGAGGGAAGGTAACAGCTGAATAGACCTGGAGAGTCAGATCTCTGAGATCACCAAAACTTGTCCACTGCCAAAGTAATCAACTGACTTAAAAAGGGGTAAAATAAACTCAGTCCACCTGCATTTAATGTAATTTGTGGAACTGAACCTGTATACCACATCAAAGATGAAATAGCTCATAAAAGCCTGTAAAGAAACACCACCTGCTATTGCTGAGCAACTGTTTGTACAGTGGGAGAGCCTTCTTTCTTTTCTTTTTAAGATAAACATGCATTTAATGGGGATACATTGAAACACTTATTCTCCTTTAGCAATAGGGGCTTTCAAAATAATTGCCACCTTATTAATTGAGGCCAAATAAAAATACACCCTTCAAAACTGCACACACTCAGTAAGAAAATGAAGACAGAAAGGAAGTGACCGGAATAACATCCTTTTGAGTCTGCATTAACATATATGCACACTGGCATTTGCAACACAAGCTTTTTCCTCAGATCTCAATATTAAAAAAAAAAAAAAAAGCAAATGAGAAACAGGGTTCCCAGGAAGGCTACGAATAGTAGCAAGGAAAAGGGAAGTGCATTAAGTCTAAAAATAAATGTACCAGCAACTTTTCGTGTAGTTTTTAAATGCAGAAAATAAAATTCTCTGAAAGATCTGGTTTTATGCTAAAGAATTAAGATAACTTTTAACATAAATATTTTGTTAAAAAAAGTAGTCTAGGATTAAGCAGATACATTAATATGATTTAAATACAAACCAAAATAGTTTTAAGTATCAAATTTTTAGGATCTTCTTAGAAAAAATAATGGGTTTGTTGGACTAAATTCCAATGGCACACAATTAACATTTCGTATCTGTCAAATAACATGTTATTTATATTCCTCAGTGGTTAACAGCATAGTTCTTGACACAATCATGACACTCCATTGTAATTACTAATTTCATTTTATGACTAATTATTCCTACCACTTTAATTGAAGCCTCAATGTCAGATCAACATTTGCAGAACAAGCTCTTGAGTTTGACTGGGTCTTTGACAACACTGATGAATAGTGCCATTTAATTATTGTGGGATTCCTTTCCGGATATTCTGAACAGAAGCTGTTTTGTGGTTTTGCTAATGTTGGTTAAATATTATATAGGCTTCTGTTGCCACTGCTATGCCTGACAAGGTCTTAAAATGTGTAACTGCTGATATGATTATAACAAAAGAAATTCTGGATTATTGATGTTTATAGTTCTCTTGTAATGCGCACAAATGCTGTAAATGTTTACTGGGCTGGATTATTTTCAATGTGCTTCCTTCTGTCCTTTACTTGTTTTGGTGGGGTATTTTGTTTGTGGGTTTTTGGTGGGGTTTTTTTTTTTTTTTGGTTGGTTGTTCAGGGTTTTTTGTTGTTGGGTTTGGGTTTTTCGTTTTTTTTTTTTTTTTTTTTTTTTATTGTTGTTTGGTTAGTTGTTTTGTTTTGTTTTTTTCCAACTCACTTTTTAATAATTAGGTTTCTACATGACATCGTCAAATCCACACCCTGCCGGTACCTGAGGATGACTCTTTGTGAAACAGGTCAGCCTTATCTCAATTTTGCAAATGGACACAATGTAACAGAAAGAGATCAAAGCCGTTCTCAGGGAAGCACTTTGGAATGAAATAAGGAAGCATAACTCATGTTGTTATAATTTGTTTCTAATTTTCCCAGTACCTGCTCCAAAGCTTCATACAAAAAGTTTATTATTAATAGCTACCAGTAAAATGTGCTTCTGCTTCCCAGCATTCTTAAGATCTGTTGTTCAGATAAAGAAGTATATTAACTTTTTTGGATCCTCTCTTTCCATATCGCTATACATATACTAATTTAAAAAAATAATAATCTTATTTTCCTCTTACAGAGGTTGGGCATATTTTGCCAACTACCCCAAACAATCATCATTTTATTTTACAGCTCTCTTTTTGCTAACTCAAACTGGTATCCCATTCACTCTAGTAAAACATCTCTTTCCATAACAAATGCTTTCATTTCTGTAAACTTGTAACACTAAGCAGAAGATGCATTGCATTTGTTTTCAGAAGGAAACACAGGCAGTTTGAAAGTATTTCTGTAAGAAAGTCTGTCTGTTGGGCAAGCAGGGTAAGGATGTTTTGGTTTTGTTGGGCTTTTTTAGATTTCAATCACACTGTTTAATGAAATAACAGTGTAAAGACAGAAAGGCCAAGCTTGAACGTACATTGCTTATATGTGCAGGACTCAAGGCTAATTCTCTTCTGTTATCCAAACAACATATGGTTTGTTTATATATGTGTGCATGCCTAGGAATACATAAGTGTGGTTAATGTACACTAATTTCTAACAGGGATGAATAATAGCTCATCACTAATCTCTTCTATTACATCCTAAAACCCTTTCTCAAGCCCTTAAATGGCATTTAAGCCACCAGTGAAATGTGTTGAGGACAACTAATGTATATAAAGCTTTTGCTAAAGTAAAACATCTTCTGCACAAACTCCTGGAAACAACTGGCCCACTTAACTGCAAGAATTGCTTTCCTTTGTACAGAAAAGTAGTCATCTGTGTTACTTACTCTTGTTATAATAGTTGTAAGAAAACCCAAAGACACACAAGAGAAAACAAAACAAAACAAAACAAGACAAAAAAACAAACAAAAAAAAAAAACCCAAACAAAAAAAAAAAACCCACAAAACACCCCAAACACCCTCACCATAAAGGTATTGTATATTTTAAGTAATCACCCTAACATTGGAATAGTATACATTTACTGCCAGGATCACATGACCTTTGAAAAAATAAGGCTGTCTTTGGTGAAAAAAAAAATAATCATCTTTAACTGAGGGGTCAACACACTTTTATGATGTGTGCACTGACATTAGCATTTAGCAGTTCTGTGATTACACCACAGAAATCCTGACAGTCTTTTAGACCTTTTTAATAATAAAGCAAACACATTGTAAAGAAACTTTATTGTGTACCATAGGGCAGGATGTACCAGTCAGATTAGGGAAGCTTCTGCCCTGTAGAACTAATCCCCAAACTCTCTCTCGTACCCTACATCAGAATAAGAGTGGCAAATGTATTATTTCATTGTTAAACAGATTTCTTCTTCCTTTGACTTGAAGTCTGGCACATTTGGGGTACCAGACACACTAAGACAGTGCCTTCTGATTTTTACCGTCCCTGTTTAGAAGAAGTGGGCACAAAAATGGAGTAGTATTAGCAAGTACTTGAAGCTTCTATATTTTAAGTTTTCTCTATATTGCTGACATATTGCTGCTACTTCCTTCTTCCTTTTAGGGGGTTACTGCATTTCTCATGATGACAGAGCAAGTTACGTGAGAGTTGCAGCACACATTCTCAACACTGATCACATATTAACAGAGGCCAGACCCACGCTACCAGAAATACTGATACAGTTACTAAACCACTTGATTTTGTTCTGGCAGCGCAATGTGAAGTGCAGTAACTTTCAAGTCTCCTGCATTATAATTGCTCTTTCAACTCCTAACACACCAGTATTTTCCAGGCTGCTCAGAAGTAAAACCAAAAAATATGCTATACACCCTCATCATTTTGCAGTGGGTTACATTAAAGCCATCATGAACTGAGTCTGAACTCCCTAAAGCTACTAGGAATGCTCCTGGAGACTGGCCAGGGACATTTATTGCAGGGTTGGTCTCTAATGACTACAGCAGTGAGAACTAAATTTCATTAACATCATGACACCTCTGAGGTATCACCCGATGCATAGTCCGTTCCTCAGTCCCAATGTGCATATGTTTTCAGTTCTAACACATTATTTATAACAGAATCAAAACTTTTTTCTGCAGCTGACATTATCTGCTTCTTTCCAACTTTTTTTGATGATGTTTACTCATTTTTAATTAGATACTTAAATGTTTGGGCAGTGGGGAAAAAAAAAAAAAAAAGGAGAGAGAAGTACAGTTCTTGGATTTTAATTCACCTCATTTCAATTTCATTTCCAAAATACTTTTCAATTAGAGTCAAACAGGAGCTCTAACCCTGAGCTACTCATGGTACAGGTCCAAATATTGCTCCTCAGAGACATTTCAAATTGTAAAGGGAATACTATAATTTAAAAAGGATTTCTACTAGACTAATAGAGGATTATTTTTTTTTCTAGATTTTTTTATTTTTAAAAGCAACTAGGTCAGACAAAATAAATGGCTATTCCTCTAGCCTCACAGATCTCTTCCAGAAATCACTAACTGCTGCTGCTATTAAGTAGCTAACAGAGAAAGTATTATCCAAGGTCAGGAGTTTGCTCTAGCAGATGCAAAAAAAAAAAAACCTATGTAAGCTCTGCCATCAAAGAATTGCTGCCTGCGCTATGCATATATCTGTGCAACATTATTTCTCCAAGACAAGTATTTTTCTTATTACAAAAAAAACCCCATCTCATTGTCCACTTGTTACACAGATTGCTTTTATCAAAATGCTTAAAATAGCACAGGAAGAGTGAGGTTCAGTTCAAATCCATCGCGCTTTTATGCATCTGAAGTAGTTTCATTATTCTAGGTGATAGCCATCTATTTGAATACCTTTTCAGAACCCCCCTCTTAACTTTGATTCTCTCAAGACTCCAGCATTTTTGGTAACCTTTATCCTTAAGCATACCTCTTACCCTCTAAATTTTTAGTTCCTTGAAAGACACTCAAAATAAGTATAACCCCAATGTAGAATTTCTCACTCCAAGATAGAAAAGACTCATTTCATGGTTTCTAGACCTTGCCCTGGTATAATATTTTGAAAGAAGTTTTCAAAATCTATTTCACTAGTGATCACTAAATTGCATTCCTAATATTATTTGAAAACATAAATTCACTGCTATTGGTGGTCTTCTCATGTTACTGTCTTTCAATTGTTTGCAAGATCCTTATTTCCAGTAGTTTGTTCAACAGCTAGAACAAAAATAAACTCTACTCTAATTTTCTCAAAAATGCTGAAATAAACATAAAATGCACCATAATGTCAGCATCCAACTGTATAGCAGAAGATAAAATGTTTTCCATCAGGACTTCCAAATATAAAAAGCTCAGGCTGGAATTATCAACCTATTTACAATAAACATAAATCACCAAAAGGCTAATTTGGTCAGACAGATGGAGCTTAGCTTTTGTATTTCAAGACAGCAGAGCCCTACCTCACTAGACAGGAAGATCTCATCTCACCACTAGAGTTTGTCCATTTTTCTCAGGTTTCTAAGTTACATAAAAAGATTAAATGACTGTCTTTACATCCCTTCATACAAACCTACACCTCAGGTTGTATTCATGAAGGACGGTCTTCCATGGAAATGAAACTGGAAGATGCCACATAAGGTATTGCTGTTCATTTGTTCTACGTAACAGACCTGGAATTTAAGATCTTTATAACGATAAAGAATAAATAACCTGCTTAGTTCTTACTTAACTTGACAAAGAATCCTAAATCTTGAACAAAATAGAGATTTTTACAGCAAAGAGAACCTACAGAGTTTCATTTTTAGGCCCTTGAAAACATACAACAGACACAATATTGCAGAGATTATGAAAGATTATGAACATTGGATAATTATCGGGTACAAAACTTTGATGTTACAAAGAGTAAGAGGAGGAGCAGCAATTCCAAATCACACTGATGTCCACCAGAAATACACTAATAGAATCTAAGTAGTTAAAGTGTGGATGAATAACACGCAAGAACTACAGTTTATGCCCACTGTTGTCACTGCATTAGTCACCAGCAATTCCTCCTGCAACATTTCTGAAGTTTCCCACACTGTGGTATATTTTCAGAACTTTCTGAATCACTGGGCCAGGAAGGAGACAGTCCTGGGTACATTATCTGCTTGAAAAAATGTCAAGTCACACTAAACAGTATTTATCATTATAAAGTACATGCTTCCCACTGGAACCCAAATACAGTTTCAGAGGGAGAAGTGAAGAAGAAAAGGAAAAAAGGGAAAAAGCAGTCCCTCTAACCATAATGAATTTAAATATGACAGCACATATATTTGTGTTACTATTTTGAATACAGTTCAATCCATCCCTCTGTAGCATATTTTCAGCAAATCCCATATGTACCAATTAAACTATTTTTATTATTGTGCAACTGATACAAACTGGAAACCAGCACTTGGGCTAAATTATACCACCTCTGACCATGCTAAGTAATATCGCATCCCCCAACAGCTTCATTTAATTTGACTTAACGATGTCTTAAGAAGCTCTAAAATGTCATTCAATGAAGCTAAGGGTATGAAATGAAACTTCCAGTTCTTATTTATGATGGTTTTCTAAGGCATTTGCAAATCTGCTCCAAGTCACAGGTAAGTAGCTTTATTATTCTCAAGGAAATAAAGTGCTTCAATAAGATGACTTACTAGGTAGAGCTGCAACTGCAAGAGGAAAGAAACGATGATCACTAAGAGTGAAGTGAAAGGTGCACAAGGAGCTTCCACCACTCAATTCACATTCCGTTTATTCACCACAGACATGACAAATTATTTGCTGGTATTCTACAAACAAGTAAGAAAAATTGAAGTAGTAAAGTGGAGTTAATCACACAAGCTGCAGAATCCAACAATGGATTCAGTCTGGAATAGTCAGAGAAAGCAGTCTCTGCACCCTCACCAGGACAACGTTTTACACGTGTTTATGATACATACGTAAAGTGACAACAGCTACATCTGTGTAAGTGTACATTCAAAGCCTTGAGGTATTTCTCATCAGTCCCCAAACAAGTCAGATTCTGTTAGTTACAACTTACTTTATATATTGGTTCAGTTGATTATTTTATTTCAGCTTGTTTATATACATGGCTTTTGTTATTTGTCAGCATTTAGTCACCATTCTTTTGCTCCAGGAAGAAACTGTGAGCTTATTCTTTACAGAAGTGAGATATGTTAGTGTCCAAGACAAAGAAGATGCAGCGTTCTTGCTTTCCCAAGTAACTTTGTATGCAATCAGAAAAAAATAACTGAAACAATACTCAAGATCATAGTTAGTATTCTCATATAAGACAGTATCTTCTGCTGAAAGGTCATTACTTTTCTTGCAGCACTTCCATTCCCACAAGCCTACCATTCAAATAACAATCAAATCTATAATGAAATACCTTTAAAGAACCATCAAGTATCTCTACAAACATATCTCTGAAGCACATCACTTAATCGAACAGAAAAAAGCCAGAGAATCTTTCCACTCACTGCTTTTGAGAGCAAGACATAGCAGTGATGAGTCATGCTGGTTTATCAAAGTTGTTCCAGATCAGACCATCCCATTTTTCATAGGGCTTAAAGGATTTTGAGCAGGCATTGGAATGCTTTAGAGCAAATATATTAACCTAAACTAGCTTAAATTGAAATGAGTAAAGCTAAGCTGTCACACTACTGGAAAACAGAACAGGAAAGAGTCATAAGCAACGTGAAGGACTTTTCCGTAAACAGGCTAGCGAGCCTAAACATAAATAAATATATGTATTAGCAGTGTGTGTAATGCCATACAGAAGCATCAGTAGGATTGTGGACCAAGACAACTTATAGTCTCTCTACAACATCTTGGTTGTAGTGAGACCGGTGTTGTCCTGTCCTTAGTTATTAGGGAGAAGAGGGCAAGAGGAAATGGCCACAAGTTGCACCAGGGGAAGTTCAGATTAGATATTAAGAAGAATTTCTTGACTGAAAGAGTAGTCAAACATTGGAACAGGCTGCCCAGGGAAGTGGTGGAGTCACCATCCCTGAAGATGTTCAAAAACCACATAGATGAGGTGCCTCAGGATATGGTCTGGTGGCCATGGAGGTGCTGGGTAGAAGGCTGGACTTTATCATCTTGGAGGTGTTTTCCAGCCTTAACATACCACGATTCTGTAAGTCTTCCTAGTATGTGCTAAAGTACATTACCCAAAGCTTTATGTTAAGATAGATGAGTCCAGCAAAATAACAGCTATTTTCTCTGTTGTATACTACAACTACTTGATTCAAATAAACAGTCCAAAGCACATGAAGAGAACAGGAAGCCTGGCTTTGCACATTATTGTGTAGTCAGGGGGCACAGTAGCAGTAACCACCAGGAAATGAGAGAATGCATGGATGATAGCCTCCCACCTCCAGAAAACAAGCACTGACCTCCGAGATGCTTTGAGTTATTGGTTGTACCTTAGCAGTACTATAACCCTCTGAAACACTCCATGAAGTTTATAAACATAAAATACTTGAACCAGGAGTAAATTTATATTCATACTGTTGGAAGCACAGACACACATGCAACTGGGATGCTTCCTAGCAAAGTGCTGCAAGTTGGTCTGTAACATCAAAAGGTTGCATTGAAAAAAATATAACCTCTATCAATCCACAGTCAAGTACAAAAAGATGGCAACAGAAGAAAAATTCACATAACATCCTAATAAAGGGTCTCCAGTCTGAACCGGAGGGAACTGTCCTGATGCCATACCAGTATTTCATCTGCTTTCCTTTCCATGTCTATATACAACCTTTGTAGTGACTGAGACACATTAAGCCACCATTTGTTTAAAATTGTTCCTGAAAACAGTTCAGGTCAAACTGAAATGTCAACTCTTCAACACAGGCCTAAACACAGTCTCTTCAAAACATGCAGCTGCTTAGTGTACTGTAGTTCCCTTAAGCACTAGATACTCCTCACTGACCAAGGACTTACCAGACACATGTCTGCAACTCAGACTTTGTAATTTGTGGGAAGTTCTACACACTTTTTTATATTATTTTTTTTCATATCAGGTGTGGAACAGAAGCTAATGTAAAGCTGGAAAACAAACCTTAAAGCAGACCTTAGAGACCACCAGATTCTGGGGTTACCAGCACTGTAGCTCTCAGACCAGAGTAGTAGGTGCTGAAAACTTGAAATATTTCAGAGCCCTGATGAATCTGATATGAAAGTATGTTTCCAAAAATCATCCCACCTTCCAGGGGACGCTTGACAAGAGAGAAACCTTTCAGTTTTGACAAAAGGATGTTCTGTGACAAAGGAACATGTTTCATTGGAGCACTCTTGGTGAGCTTGAACAAAGATAGTAGTTCCATCAGAAGTAGCTTAAACAAACAAACAAAAAGACCCCACAAACACAAAAATACAAGAAACAAACACAAAAATTACCATATTAAATGTATAGAGCTAGGCTACCATCTTGCTCATTCAGGTGCAGAAATACTCTTAGAAAGCATTACAAGATGGTCAGAAAACTACTAGGCACGCCAGTCACTTGACAGAAACATCGTGGATCATATGAAGAACATGATTACTCAATTGGAGTCATCATCACTCTTTCATGAAGTGACCAGGTGCTTCACTGGCCCACTGAAAAGCACACTATGCAAGGGTCCCTAAGGTCTTCCATGAATTACTTTGCTACACATACAAATACCACTGCCTAAGTCACTGGAAGGCTAACGACCTCTGTCACAGCACCCCAAGCTCAAGACCATCAGGCATAGAATTTGCAAGGACAAAAAATCAGTGTTTCTTTTTCTTATGAGTTTAAGATTTTTGAGGGGAGCAGTGAATACAACTTATATAAGGTATCACTTAACACAATTCTATGTTCTTGTAGGTCAGTAAAATTCAGCAACTTATTCCTAACTTTGCACTATTATTAGGTTTATACCAGAACCTAGTTATCTGCCCTTGTCAAGTCTTACAGGCACCAAATAAACCTCCCTGACAGTTTTTTTTCCCCTTATCTCCCCTGGAGATTTTAAATCACTAAACTGATTAATAATAATTTTTTAAAACATGATGTTGCAAAACAAAGCAACTATCTTTTCCAATGATGTCCATAAATTCAAAATGGCTCCCTGATCTTTACTTACTTTTCAAACCAATGGCTTTTTTTTTTTTTTTCCTTCTTTTTTTTTGTCAGTGAAGATTTTATCCTAGGACAAACAGCAATAATTATTAATACATTTACATATATTTATTATTATAAAGCATATTTGTATAACCTTTAATACTAGCCATCCTCATTACATTGTATATCCTAAATTGTCCTCGTCCTTCCCCTCTTTTGTAGCTTTGAGACAAAAATTCATATTAAATTAGCCGTTGTGTTTTTTGTTTGTTTTGTGGGTGGTTTGTTGTTGGTTTGGTTTGTTTTCCCATACACATCCTCAATAGGTAAGCCCTCATATATTTCTCACCTGAAATAGAAGGTGTTACGTTCTATCTCCTTGCCACCTGGCATTTTAGCCAGCAATATATTCATGTTATTTCTCATGCTCAAGAATTTTCCTTACAGCAACACAAGTAATTAAACTTTTCTCTAATTTGTAGGAGCTGGTACCCTTAATGACTGTAAATAAACCAGGCCCTTTTACTTGCTACAGAACATCAAAAGCATGAGACTGTATATCCCTTGAACCAGGCAAAAAAAAAACAAAAACAAAACAAAACAAAAAAACAAAAAAAAAAAAAAAAACACCAAAAAAAACAACCCAAAACAAAAAAAACCCCACAAACCAAAAAACACACACCACAACAAAACACACACAAAACACACAACACACACAAACAAAAACACCAAGAGCTGTCTGGAAGGGTGACGCCACTAAGCTGACATTACCAGAGCAGGGCAACCCTGCCTCTTCATATCAATCTTAAGTTCACTTGTCCTCATTCTATAGCAGGCATAGGCAGAAGCCAGCAGAGCCCTCTAATTTCATTTCTGCCAAAATTCTTTCCCAATTAGATAGGAAAATTGAGTTTAACTGATTTAAAATCCCATAGGCTGCCATGGGAAAAAATAAAATCTATACATAATGGTCTACGTGGATTTCAAGTTGTAACTACAGACAGGCATCTGCTTGACAGCTAACAGACTAAGAATATTAGAGGGGTTGAGAGGATATCACACTATTAATAAAAAGTATTTAATTCATATACTGCCTAAATGGTTAAGATTTGAACAAGTTGCCCAAAATGTCACTCTGATGATTTATTTTTCTTAAGGTTCAAATGCAGCATTTTTAGACACTGCTCATTTTTTGGTCTTGTTTTGGACTTTTTTTTTTTTTTAAATCAGATTTTAGTGTGTCTTCTCTGTAGAACCAGCTTTGTTTAGAATATTTCAGTGCTTTGAATTTCCCTGTTGAAGAATTTAGACTTTTACGATAAACCCTGCATTTTCTAGTGCCTGATGAAGTACTAGACTGAGAAATAACTATATACACACAATATATATGCACACATACACAGTTTATGAACTTAAGTTTCTCTAAGAGAAGAAAAAAATAATCTAGATTAATTTTCATTACTTGGCCTTTATTGGGACAGGCAACACAAAAGCTAACCTAACTTCTTCTGACCTGTTAACAAGACCTCCTTTTTTCCACACACATTATGTATTCCACGCTAATTAAGAAAGAAAGTTAAGCTGCACTCTGTGTAAGGCAGGCTACTTGGCTTGAGAATAGGAGCTGCACTTCATCTCCTCTCCAATCAATAATCCATAAACTAGGGTTGAATGTGCAGGCTGTTTGCCAGTCTGTGGTAGCTGAGATCTCATCTTTTCTAAGCCTTTCCTTTTCTTTCATGGTTCAATCAGCTCTGCCCAAAGGAAACATTTCAAATTAATAAAACAAAACTCCATGTCTTTTCTTACTCTAGTTTGTCATTTATTCCCCTGCAGACCAACACTTTTCACACCTAGCAAATCCAGACTTTAATGAAGCCTAGAAAAAAACCTGCACCCAGGTGAGTGTTGTCCAGACTTCTACTGTAAACAAGCAGCTCCACTGTGCAACACACAGAGGACCTTGGATAAAGTTTTAGGTTTTAGATTCAAAACTACCAAATCTGTGAAGGTTTATGTATTTGCAAGCTTTCAATTTCACAGGGTATTCCTTAGGTATACAATGCACACGCAAAAGATTGCTACATAGAGGTTTCTTTACATTAGAATTTTTATTTAATTTACCACTGTAGAGGTAAATTTTGAAAGTTTTCTTCTAAAGCATCACTTCAGCATGCTGGACTTTTAAGCCTTGGTATCCCTGAAGCTATTACATTGGATTTAATTAACACTCAGGCTAGATGAACCTGACCTCAGAATTTAAAGACAGGTATGCAGAAGCAATAAGCCTTTTTTTCATAAAGCCAGTAGAAAAAAAAAATTAAAAAAAAAAAAAATCACAAAAAAGCAGTAGACTGTTATCATGATGAAGATGCCTACAGCCAAGAACAGCTGAGTCCAAGCTATTGGTCTGGCAGGTTATCTAATATCAAGCATATAATGTTTTGCTTCAAGTAAATTAGTTAATTCTTTCTTGTGCTTATCCTATTATTGCATTACAACCACTCAATTGTCTGAGTGAACATGTTTATGTACTTCAATTACAGACATGTTGCTGGGTACTTATTTTAAATTCTTCACAAATCCTTTTGTATTTTTCTCCCCTAGGAAGGTGAAAAAAAGTTTTAGATAAATCACAGCTTCAATAAAGAAGATACCAGGGCAGATTTTTGTCGTCTCCTTGCTATTTGGTACAGATGTAACTGGAAAGAAACTAGAAAATTACACTATTAAACTATCAATACATCATAAAGGGAGCAAGTATATCTATAGCTCCTATATAAGGAAATCTCTTCAGTACAAGATTTCTTAGGGAGATGGAGGTGTTGTATGTGTACATAGAATGCATTAGCTAATGAGAGCCTGAATTGTAATTGATATTTGAGCTTTTCAATTTATGCTAAGATAAGGAGAAACGGGGGTGGGGAGCAGTCTTACAAGTCTTAAGTTTTAAATTTTTAATTTTAAAAAGTGTTATTTCAGCTCCAGTGCCACAACTAAAGCTACTTTGGAATCCAAATTATTTGTCAGCTCCTATGTTCTGCTAAACATTACATCTGCAAAAGAAAGAATTCATTTCAGTGTTATAGATTCCCTCAGAGCATTTCAGTGAATAGTATTTCCACTGAAAAACTGGGTTTTGGAAGGATTTTTGCTTTCTGGTTTACCTACACACCCCAGCTCAGTATGAGAATTACACAGAATGGTAGCTTCCAGATTTATGATCCATTGTAATAAGATATGCACTTAAGCAAGTAGCCCGATTCTCTAAAACTTCTGCCATGGGTGGTTGTTCAGTTTGTTCCACCCCCCCCCCCCAAACCTCCAGTCACAACCTCAAATACAGTATTCTGAAAGAAGAGAAACAACATCCAGCATTTCTATCACTTGAGTCAGATGACCCCAAAAATGGCACTAAAAAAAATATGCTTTTTAAATAGAAGGCCAATTCCTACTGTAATGGTGAAAACAAAACAAAAATCAATGTTTATTACATAAGGAAAATGGCCAAAGAAAATTTTTAATTAAAATAAGTTTCATACGAGAAACTATTATAAAAAATGGGTTTGGTTTGGGTTTTTTTGACAAAGAGAAACATTTTAAAAGAAAGTTACATATTGCCCACCACAAGCTCAACCAGTGAGAGAATGTTTCCGTTTTCAGTTAATATAGTGGTGAGGGGAACTAGGGATCTCCCCGTTTTCTCAGATGTCAAGACATCTTGCAGATATTTAAAGCTGCACTGCGGATAGTATCCAAATGGATGGTTTGGACTGTAACATGAATGCATAACAGAATACCCATCACTGTGGGGCAAACAGCTAAGTCTGTCAACATCAGCTGCAGAGAACTTGACTGTGGGTAAGTTCCACAGATGCACTTGCAACCGTATGTAAATTAAAACTATTAAAATTCATAGGCCACAATACAAGAATGAAAATAAAGGAAGAGGGACAATATTAAAGCTGGGAAACCAGCTTTATACATTTTTCCAATTGAGTTCCTGCTCACAATTCTAAAACACTTGCCACTAAACAAGTCATACTACTGCTGGCAGACAGACATTGCCCTTGGGACACTACTTCTATTTTTAATTTCTAGGGCTTTGTTCTACCCAGTGTGCAGGCAAGGAGGGGGAAATTCCTTAAATAAAAACCTACTGAAGACTAAAAGCTATTCAGCGTCAAAGTGATTTCTGACTGTAGCAAGGAGGAGACAATGTATTTTGTTGAGAAATAACTCCATTGCCTGCATAAGAGCTAGAAGTAGTCATCTGCTTTTACAAACTACCCATCACACCAAACTTGACTTGCTATATTTTACACAGTGACATCATGATGTAATTTTGCTGCTGCAGTTGCATGGTGTGTAATGATATCTGGACTGCAATTACACATGACGCAGTAAACATGGATAACATGGCCACAGTACTGAATGATTAAATATTACACTACCTCTTCAAGACTACTCAAAACATACCTGGCACAAGCATACCTCGTAGCAAGGAGATCAATTCCTCTTTAAACTGGAGTTGACCCAAGGAAAAAAACAGTTCAGAAGATTTCATTCACTAATCAACATCTTATTTCAAAAGTAATCATTAAAGGGACTCTATAGTAGGACAATAAACACATACTTCCCCCCCCCGCTTAACCCTTATTGCTCTCCCTATTACTATCTGTACTTTGGAAGTGATGCTGAAATCAAGTGTAAGGGGGGAAAAAAACCCCAACTTTTAAAATAACCGTTTTACTGAAAAAGAAATGTTCATCCTCTCACCAAATGATGCCTTACAAATACAGAATTTTCTGTCCTGCCCTAGTCTGGGAGTGGGTGCAGCCCCCCATCTGGGTGAAGGGCAGTCACAGGTATGCAGGGAGCAGGTGAACAGCAGCAGGGTCCAGAACTTGCTAACTCTCTGCAAGCTCAGTGCCACTTTCAGGATCAGCAAGGGCAGCTTCACCTTATACAAAAACTTCTGCCATTCCCTTCAGCCCAATGATCTGAAAACTTCACATGGTGAGAAGCACTTCTTGCCAGAAGAAAGCTGTGAAGTATTTTTGAAAGTTTACAGTTCCAAGTGGCATTACTGTAGGAGCCAGCTGCTGGAAGGAAAGCAACTACACGTGCAACACATAAAGCCAGCGTCCAGGGCAACTCCCAAGGAAATCTGAAGTCCAAGCAAGCATGTTTTCATCCTCTTTTTACAGTTATAACACCTCTAACAAAAGTCACCTTAATTCCCTTAAAGTAGGCAGAGCTTCTTGTAACTTTTTTTTTTTATTTACTGAGAAAATGTGTTTTTTTTTTTCCTCTACCAACTTAAGACTTTATATAACAAAGCTTCAAGTAAAGTCAGAGTAATGTTTCATTATCTGCTGTAAATAACAAATGATCTACTCCCTCAGAGCCTTCACTGAACACTGGTCTACTAAAATCTTGGGCAAAGAGCCAAATTCTGGATTTGTGAATATGCATGTGCCCCTCACCAACTTCAGTGAGAGACACGTGAATGTATCTGAAAGCTGAAGTTGGCTCTAATTCATGTTTTAAGCCTAATGAACTGGTAATAATCAAATGATTTGCTCCATTTTTGCCTTGTATTTTTAATAAAATATTAACAGCAAGATTAGGTAAAAGAAATAGAGCACAAACATAAATTTGTAATAGACAGTCCCTCACTGTGTATCTCTGGGAAATTCAAAGGACTAGAGAAATTTAGAACAATAAAAGATAATTTAGCTTTTTTTTTTTTTTGGTGCTGTGCCAGGTATAATTTTTAAATGTTTCTTTATTGCACTTAAGAATAAGGTAAGTATTACAAATTAATTCACTTGGCTTCAGTTGAATTCAGTTTTACTTACTGCATAGAAATACCTATTAAAGACATGTCCCATCAGCCAGAAGAACAGGGGCAGAACAGAGTGATTGACAGACAGTAAAAATAGTAAGGAGAGGAGAAAAAAAGCACGAGGGTCAGATGGAACAAGAGCAATCTGACCAGTACAAGGGAGAGACAAAATATCAAGTACGAGATGAAACTCAATTCTCTGAGCTTAGGATGTGAAAACTGGGTTTCTCATGTTGTTGCTACCATACAATTTGACTCCCTTAAGGGTGCTTTAGGTGTCATATGTACACACACACAATCGAACAAGACAACTACACTACTAGATACTGCCAAAGAAACCAGTTAAAAGCATGGAACTGGGAGTTTGTGATGCAAACTGTGGTCCGAACTACAGCTGCATACCCTAAGTCCTGAAAACACAAAAACCCACCTATATTCTTTCTAATGCAAATATTATATCTGTATTTCAATAAAAAGTTTCAGTAAAAGTCAATATTGTGGCTTATCAAACCCATCATGCTTGTTATTTACTTGTTTATTAAACCTGATGAACAGTATTAAGATTTATTGCAACTTCTGCAATAAATCTGACAAACTGCTACACCGCTGCCATCCACATTCATGTCAACGGATAATTTCAAATCGCTACCATTGATTTCTAAATTAATATATTTTACATCACTCATCATTTAATGTCCCCTTGAGGAAATTTTGGCCCATATAAGCACAATTATTCCTGATTAATTTATAGAAACTAATTGAATTGAATAAGTAATGGGAACTTCTTTTCCCAGTTGGGTAGGAAAAGTAAGACAAAATATGAATGTGTCCCTTGAGAAGATGCAATAAAATGAAAATATTTATAAGCTAGGGACTTCCTATTTTAGTATATACAATGGAACAGAATATTTCAAAAACTACCGCACTTTTGCATTTCTTGGGTAATACTAGAAAAACTCAGCAGATGACAGTGCTATTACAGGCAAATATTTAATGAAGATTAGCAGGACAAGATCCAGAATCAGGCCAACCTCTGGGACAGAACAGCATCAGCTTTTCTTGAAAGAAAAATGACAGTGTAAGATTGGCCAAACAGCATATTCCTTCCTCACCAGCATCATAGAATCACAGAATCGTTCTGGCTGGAAGAGACCTGCAAGATCATCAAGCCCAACCTTATTCCCAGCCCTGTCAAAACTACTAAACCATGTCCCTAAGCACATCATCTACCAGGCTCTTAAACACCTCCAAAGATGGTTGACTCCACCACCTCCCTGGGCATGCTATTCCAATGTCTGACAACCCTTTCAGTAAAGAAATGCTTCCTAACGTTCAGCCTGAACCTCCCCTGGTTCAGCTTCAGCCATTTCCTCTTGTTCCATCACCTGTCACCAGGGAGAAGAGAACAACTCCCTCCTCTCTACAACTTCCCTTCAGGTAGTTGTACAGAGCAATAAGGTCTCCCCTCAGCCTTCTTTTCCCAAGGCTAAACAGCACCAGATCCTTCAGCCTTTCCTCAGAAGAGACATGCTCCAAACACTTTACTAGCTTAGTAGCTGCCTCTGTACTCTCTCCAGGACCTCAACGTCTTTCTTGTAGAGAGTGACCCAAAACTGGACACAGTATTCGAGGTGCAGCCTCACCAAAGCTGAGTACAGAGGAATTATCACCTCCCTGCTCTCTAAACTATTCCTGATCCAGGCCAGGATGCTGTTGGCCCTCTTGGCCACCCAGGCACTAAAGACTGAGCCAAAGAAGGCATTAAGCACCTCAGCCTGCTCCTCATCTTTTATTACCATATTTCCTCCCGAAACTCGTAGGGGATGGAGGCCCCCCCTGGCCTTTCTTTCATTGTTAATGTATTTATAGAAATTTTTCTTGTTGCTCTTTACCTCTAAAGCCAGACTAAGTTCTATCTGAGCTTTTGACCTTCTAATTATTTCTCTGCATGCCCTGCAGTTGGGTTTCCTATCACTGACCCAAAGCTCCCAAGAAATTACAAATAGCTTTTACAATACTGATCCTAAGCAGTCTCTTCCATGCTGTTAACAGTACTTCACAATTCAGGTATTGAACCAAGATTTGGCTGCTTTCATGGATTCTGTTTCATGATTATATTTACAAAAGTGAACTTGCTGGAAGTTTCTAAAAAGATTAAAACCACCAAAGCAATGTTTCAATATAACTAAAGCAAACTGGAAAAAAGGTAGTCCCTTTAAGATGATAACTTGACATCTGCTGTACCAGATGGGAAAACAGAAAGGACATGACCCATTTGCCAAACTTGTTTTCTAATTGATCCATTCCTGGTTGTTTCTCAAGTTGAAGCAAGCCTCCACATTTCCACTAAAGTGTCTTATAATTGGCTCTAAGTCTGCTTCTTATGGTAAGGCAAGGTCTCTCTTTACCTCAGTTTTTCCTGACTGGCCTTCCTGCTGTCAGAATCCCTAATTACTAACTCTCCAGCTGTCTCTGCTCCCATCTTGTTCTCCTGAAGCTATTTCTACCTGAATAAGCTCACTGCTCACTGCTCCCAGGAAAGAACAGTTGCTCATTCCCTTGAAAGGTTGTTTGATCTGACCCAGACTACCACAGGCTGTAGTGCATAAAATAACTGTCTGTCTTCTTGCCAGTCATACCCTTTCCAACAATTCAGACAATAATTGTAGTAAATTGTAAATAGACAACCAATATTTCTACCTACCGTTACCAAAGAGATTTACATTTCTACAGTCAACTGTCCTAATTTAACTTGGAATGACCTGCTTAGCTCCAATTATTTTTAATTCTTTATGTGCTGAGTGATTCCGATTGAGAACCTACTCCCCGTTCCCAATAAGAACATTTTTCTTCCTTTGAATTTTCCACTTTTATAGAAAATAGGAAGTTTTCCAATAACTACAGCCAAATATTTCAGTCTGAAAAATAAAATATTAATTTGAAGGAAATATCTAAGAAACATCCAGTTTCCTTCCTCCCTCCCCCACCTCCCTTCTCCCTCCTCCAACCTGGGGAGTGTTTTAATGGTGGTGAACCCTATGCATTTCTACCAGCTTTACTCAACAACCCCAACAACTTCCACTCATCTCCTACTAAAACTCTTGACTTTCCTAACTGAATGACTCACCACCCTCCTCCTATCACCAGCCAAGGCTCCCATCATCTGCAGCAATGCCCCACCTGCATCCTCCTTCCTGCTCTGAGCCTGTAAGGCTGGTTGCTGCCCTGAGGACTTGGCTGAAAGCACCAGCATCACACAGCTCTCTGAGCAAACCTGACTGCTCCCACAGGGTGAAGACCTGCATCCTACCACAGGTTTTACCTGGCCCTTCAGGTGGATATCTAGTTAGCTTAAAATCATTTCTGCATAGTACTGATAGGAGCATAACTATGACAGCCTGGAGTTCAACATGTGCTCCAAAACTTGCCTAAGAAGTGGCTAGCCCAAGCAAAGCCGTGTGTTGCCATAGCTACACTGTTGTTATTACTCAAACTATCTAGTTTAAAGTTAGCAACACACTATCCCCACGAGCTCCAGTCCCACCTATGACTGCTGTGGAGACAGTCTGATTACTCAAAACACACAGGTCTCCCACAAGGAGTAATTTTCACAGAGTCTACAGAAATATGCAGTTCAATTCCTCCCTTCCTCCCCACCCAGCTGCCAAAGCAGCAGGCATTTCCTTAAAAACGTCCTACTGAATTTCTAAAGATGGTGTGCATGTATAAATAGAAGTGGTTTGGCATGATGAGATCCCAGGGAGTAAATTGGCTTACTTCAACTTGCAACACAGAGGAACAATAGTCAAACTGAACTGAGCGAGACAAAGATCTCTACTCAAAATTACTTCCAAACTATGGAGAAGATACTGAAGCATGACAAGCTTAAAAAATAATTAGAAATCATGAGATAAATATTTCAAAAGCAGAGTAAGACAGTTCACTCCCAACAGTCAAAAGGAGTTAGCCGCCTATCTTCCATATTGGAAAAACTACTTGATCAGGCCCAGGGTTATTTTTGTAACCTGTCACCTCCATTTAAAGTAGTTATCTGGTCCATAGGCCTAGCTCCATCTTATTGATTAATTCTACCCATCTTCAAAAATGCTATTTAAATTCTTATTTGGGGGAGAGGTGCATGCTTTTCTGCAGGTGTTAACAACTTCCCTTATTTTGAAGCATCCTGCATTTACACAGACTCTTCAGGATAAAGATTGCTAGTACAGGCTTTACAAACAATTATGTAGTAGCACAAACAGAATCGATTGGTTCCATGTGTTCAAAGGCTTCCCTTTCTATACCATTCAATGCATGAATCACAGAGGTGCAGACAGCAACTAGTACTGCTCAGAAACACTATCCCCAACACTTCAAAATCTATTAGGAGAACCAGGAAGAGGCTAGGACACTGCTGAAACATAAGATTAGTAGTCGGTGAACTGGGAAGTTAATGTTTGATCCAGTTTCTACACCTAAGCCCAAGTCTTCCCTGCAAGCTCCATTATGCCAAATCATCATATTCTCTAAAGAATACCATTAAAAGTGATATTAATATTTTTAAAAATTGAGTAGTAAGGGGAAGGAATTATTTCTGAAAGCACAGAGCTAGACCTGCCGATTGGTAGACAATTCAAAGCCTACATCAAAGCTGTACAGCATGAACTGTGCAGACTGAAGAGTGGGCACCACGTCACACTAGTGGGGATGGATGCACCTCCCAGCTGGTACTCCCACAGAGCCGTGCCTCTTCCCTCAGCCCTTTTGTGCTTAAATGTACCATCAGCTATTCAGTTTTCCTGTACATATTTGTATGACATGTTTTGTAATAAAGCATGCTGAAACGTAGCCAATATTTACACAGTTTTTAGTTCTGCTTCCGCAGAACAGGAGCTGATAAGCTACTTTGTGTTTCAGGTTTTGTTACTTCTAATTTCACACAGTGTAGATAGAACTAATCTATATGCCATGCAAGGAGCTAGGTCAGATAACTAGAAAAACCCTTAGCTATTATAGCAGCAGCATTATGTAATTATCTACTGATGCATTTTATTGCCTCAGCTGGTCTCTTGCCAGACTGGTAATATTCCTGTTTCAGGTGACCTGCGTAAAGGCACCAAAGATTTAAGGATGGATGTACACAAGAAAGCAACAGCTAATCACTGCAGCGGGTTTGCTGTACAGTGTGCATTCTTGCCTTGTCAGTCAAGGGCACTTCTTCCTCAACAGGCAAGCATTGTGCAGCTGAGAAACTAGGAGCAGGAAAAGCAAAATCTCTCATTCAGAATCTTGTACAAATTCAAGTGAAAGAAGGTCCAGTCACGATGTTCTCAGATCAGATTCACTATGACACACTCAATATCACCAGGCAGGTCTTAAGTTGGTAGAAAATAAATTACTTTTAACTCATCAAGCCTGGGCATTCTAGCTTTGCCTCAAGAGAATTTTCTAGCTTGTCATAAAAGTCTGAAAGTGGCACATTATCAGAGAGATTGACATCTAAGCAATCCCATTTTTGTCTTTTAAAAACCTTCTTATTTTGACTTCAAGATATTTGCGCTTAGAAATCATATTTAATACTACTTAAATATTCATGTCTTTAGTCACACTATCATTAGCACTCTGTGCTCAAATTCTAGGAGCAGCAATCACACATTAGCCACACTGTACACTCTCAACATTTTTGCAAACTGATTATTCATTTTATTGTTTTACAGCTTCTAACAGAGGGTCAGCGCTCTTTCAAAACGAATTTCTATCTTCTGTTAGCAGCGGGCCCCTAGTAGTGTCTAAGTTAATTTGGACAGCAACCTCCTCCATCAGAGTCAGTTCTAGGCAGGGACAAAGCAGAAAACCTGGAGTGGACGGCAAACACATGGGAACAGGGAAACAGTCATGACCAACTACTTGACCCTGCAAAGCCAGGATGATACTGCCATCTGTTATTGTGATAAAGGGGTTCAAGTTCAGAAGGCAGCAGCTATTGCTGTGGAAAGCCATGAAACAGTAGCCACTGCTTAATCCTGCTTTTTTGCCAGCATCAGCAGCACTAGCCCACTCTTACCTGTCCTTTCCACCTCTTTCATGGAATGCATGACCTTTAAAGGTCATCTAGTCCAACCCTCTCTGCAGTAAACAGGGATATCTTTAACTAGATCAGGTTGCTCAGAGCCCCATCTAGCCTGACCTTGAACATCTCCAGTGATTGGGCCTCCACCACCTCCCTGGGCAACCTGTTCCTTTCCTCTCCTTGTCTCCTGGTTCAAACAGAAATGTACCTCACCATTTTAGTGTGCTTCTGTCCTGCCATACATTATATAGGGGACTAAGAATGCCAGATGAATTCCTCAACGGTGCCTCATCAGGAAAGGGCAAAAGCAGCCAAGGCAGTTTTTGACTGGCAAACAGCTACATAGGGAACTGAGCTCAGAGCAAGCACCAGTTACTGCGACAGAGGCTTTAACTCTCAAAATACAATAAAACTGAATGAGCTTGACAGACAATTAGGAAGCCTGCTCTCCTAATCAACATTCATCTTCTAATTAATGCAAGATCTGGGACAAATCTGTAGTCAAAAATACGCCTGCAATGAATTACATGGAAGAGACCAGCTTCAGAGAGACAATCTGTCCTATTCTCAGTAAAATAAAATGCTTTAAAAATAACCTACACTGACAATTCAGAAGATTACTGTATGTCTCTTGTGTTAGCTGCTCAGGAAAAGTCTTTCAGAAATTGCCTAGAGTTTGCCTTTTACTGTTCAGAGGTAATCTATTTTCAGAGCCATCATTCACATGAAGGAATGCTGTATTCTTAGCAACAAACTCAAGGCAACCAGGACAGCACAAAGATTCTTCTATGGCCACTATGCTAGAGATTAACTTCACTTCCACAGCCACTCCACTGGTGATAGTGATCAAAATACTTTACATCCTTATGACTTCAGGGGGAAAAAAATAACTAACTAAATAAAAATCAACAAAACACACAAAACCTAAAAGGTTTAAAAGACATGAAACATGAACTCTAAAAAGTAAGATGCATTTTGGATCTTACAGTAGTTTGGAGAAGGAACTGCTGGCATTTCCACATTTAGTTTTACAAGCATGCATCTCCTTTTCTGACATCATAGGTACCTCACAGTCACACCTGCTTTTTCATAAGCATCCCACAAGTACAAATTCCTTGTGTATTTTCTACCTTCATGGTATTATGAGTCTACATGAGAGCATACAAGGTATCCTCTTAGACAATAGCAATACAGACTGTTGCATCATACTGTTTGTATTGTTTTAAGTTCATTTAACCCAGCCAGTTTCTTATATCTATTAATTCTTTGCATCTTTAAAGACCATATTATATACATGAGACAATTTTGTAATTTCCTCCTCCTCAAATACAGCCACTTGCCAGAGTGGCTGCAAACTTCCTTCTGCGTTTCCTTTGTTGCATTGGTGGGGGTTTTACTCATTCTGAATCATTATTTTACTCTTTTGCCACTGTTTTCATGACATCCCAGGCTGAAATACTAGCCGGACAAACATCAATGACCTATACCAAAATATCTCCAAAAGCATTCTTAAGGCAGCTTTAATAAGTATAGTTACATTATGTCTAAGGATGAAGACAAGACATTTCACAGCAGGACTGGTAAATGAACTTAAATTCTTGACTTGCACTCCACTGCCAAGATGTACCCAGAGAAACATCATCACAAGTGAAATGGAAGAAGAATCCTGCTGCACACAGACCTCTATTGCATTAAAGCAGTACATGAAGAATAACCAGTTTGATCTCACACTTGGACTAAAAACAACTTAAAATATAGTGAAATTCAAGTAACTTATCTGTTAATTCAGCTCTTCCAGTGAGGGCATGCTGAAGGATTGAAGTAGTTCCTTTACAAAAGGGCCTTTATGCAGAAGTGCATTAACTCAGACTAACACAAACACATTAACTAACACTGACAGTCACTGCCAGGAAACAAAAAATAACAGGGACTATGGAGAAGCTCCTACATCCTAGCTTACACTGCACCCTCAGGAAATAAGTTAGTGGAGTGAAAAGACAGGGATGGCATTTGCACTGGTGGAAAACATCCTATTTATAGCACCCTACATTAGGATATTGGGGATATAATTAGTTAAGTTGCACTTTGAATGAAACTAAATTAAACTCATAGTAGAGTTAAAAGGACAAAACTGAACACTATTGACAGATAAAATTCATAGCAACATTTGACTCTACATTTTACTTGAAACTGCAATATACATTCGTTCCTTCTTTTGAATCCATAAAATCCTTCCCATCTCTTGCTCCACTTACTGTTTCAGATTTGTAACGCTAATGAAAAAGCACTCAGGCTCTAGAAAAATAGGATTTGGCACTTCATAAATGCGATCAAGATTAGATTATCAGTTCAAATGTAGCAGCAACAAGTGAGCCTATGATATATACCAGTAGTTTTACTGTGGTCATCGACGAAAATGTGCTCACAAAGAAAACACATTGCAGACGTGGTGATACTTCTTGTCTTCAGTACTCTAGTATAGTACTTGCGATGAAACCCAGGAAGGAACACAAAATTGCACAAAATCCCTCGCTTGAGTCAAATGATTTCCATGACTTCTCTTTAAAATAAGAGTATTTTCAAAGAAGAGCTATAAGTGTAATAGCAAGTGCAAACAATAACATGACAGGGTTGTTAAAAAGCACATCAGAATTTCCCTCTTTCCTTTTTTTTTTTTTTTTTAAGGGCTTTTAATTTGACTCTCATTTATATGTCTGTGCATATATATAGAAGTATGTGTGTTGTGGTTTGGGTTTTTTAACTAGAGCTTATGCAACAAGAATGTAAACATGAATTCACCAGTTGCTCATGATGAGTTTCAGTCTGCACTAACTTTCAGAAAAGCTTTCCTATCAGCTTACACGGGCACAGAAACTACAGTAAATACTTGTACAATGCTGCAATCCCAATTCACTGCAAAGTAGTGAAAAAAAGAAAAAAAAAATTAATGCTTTGTAAGTCATTGAGATTGTAAAGAAATTACCTCCATTCTTCCCTTCTCTATCTTGTCTTTTTCAAACAAAGTTCTATTAGAAATAATATTTCCTCTCCCACTATACATATATAGGTGAAATAGATATTGATGTGGTGATATCTCTCCCACAGATACCTGTCTTGTGATTTTTTCCTTCCAGTTCTAGTAAAGAATTTTCTTCTGATATGTAGAGCTGGAGATTCATTATGCAAGTCATTCAAGAAGACAGCAGGTATTTTAAATAACTTCTTTAAAAGTTAAAAAAAGTTGACCTGTGATCATTGAGAAATGGGATCAGAGAAAGAAGAGTTTGTGACCTTGCTCATTTGTTGTTGGTTTTGTTATTTGCTTGTTTTGGTTTTTTTTTTTTGTTTTTTTTTCTAAGTCTTAATTCTTTGTAACTACACTTTAAAAAGGGAATAGATACAATCTTTGGGTTTTTTCAGCTTTCTCTTCCCAAAGACATTCAAAAGATGTTTAAGCATGGTGTTATAAACAAGCTTAACAGAATTAGTTCTTGCCTTTATAAAAAATAATATATGGGACACTTTTTTGTGTAAGGTACATATATGTATATTTCATATACTTTTTGAAAATAAAATCACCATATATAAGCATAGATAAATTTATCATTTATATTTTTATATATTGGGGGGAGCGGGGAGGAGTGTTGGTGCACTATGCTCATATCACCACCCTCATGAAAGCACTTCCTTAGAGGCCACTACTCAGAGTACTCAAAAGAGACTTCCATCCAAGTAATTCAAATCAGTATTTGGCACATGGCACACAAACAAGAGAATCATCGCTAATGTCATCTAGATATTGAGCTCGCTTAGAGTGCATGCCATGTCTGGTTAAAATGCAGCACACTTCATGAGTGCATCTTCTCAGTTCCCCACAGGTAAAAAGTCCAACAGCCTGCATTCATTACAGATGTCACAGAAAAGCTGAAGTTCAGAGATCATCACACTGAACTCCCTTTGAACAGGTCAGGACACAGACACTGATTTTTCCAAATATCACACTACAAAGTTCTGAAGATTTTCAGAAACTCCTCTGTGTAATAACGCAGACTTCTCACTACCAGAGCCACTTGTCTTAGAATGCACGTTGGAGAGTCTTTGTCATCATAACCCTTCCTACCCAATTTGCTACATAGTCCTAACATCCTTGCATCTTCCACTGTGCTCCAAGAACAATCTCCAAGGCCAGCAAAAAATTATCTTTGTTAACGAGCGCATTAAATCTCCTTTCAAGAATATTCTGGTCATGCTACAGATGTTCCTTTTCTTATTTGTGTGGTTTGCATTTTAATTCAAAAGCAGCATATAAACATGTACTCATAGCTTTATTTGAATTAATTTCTTGTTGAAAAACTGTTAAAAGAATTCCTTATCTTAAGGACAATTCCAATTTCTCCTCATGAAACAAATACTATATAGCACACACAGGTTTTCTAGTAATTTCTAATCACATAATCATTTAATTTAGTAAGGCCTATTCAATTTTAATAATTAATGTTTCAAATACAAGGCCTTCCATTTCACCATATGGAAAACCCCAAAACTCTTAATATAGTTTCTTTTACCTGAAGGGACTAACTTCCATCAGCATCCCATTTAACAAACTATAGGAAAGCTTCCTTGGAAACTTGAAGAAGTGACTATTGCCACTCATTAAGAAGCAAGTCCTGTATACTCGTCAGACAACTCTTCTAGAAGCATATCGAGTGAATGTCACTATAGGTTTTAGTTAAGTCTACAAATTAAGAATTTGGAAACCACCAGGAAGAAATACTGCAGAAAGACAGAAAGCAATCCTCTTGCAGATCAAAGCCTTGATACGAATGGTAGATTCCCACTGACTGGGGCAGGGGAGAAGCAACACTGCTGCCCTATGAAGTAGAAAGGGCAAAAGAGGAAGGTGAGGGTGTATATTTATCTGGACAATGACCTTTACTTAAGAAATTCTTGTACCCAAGTCTGGTTTTGATTTTCATAAATATTTATGTGAGCATTACATTATCCATTATACTCCTCACTGTTTTGGTTTGTTTTGGTTTTTTTAAATAAATGAAATTTCTTTAAAATGTACATGCCATCTTTGATTTACTCTTCTAAATAAACAAATAAAACACAGAACTTGGCTTTTCTTTTTCCACTCTTAGGTAAGTCAAGCTCTTATATTTTCACAGCACCTTTTAGACCAAAAACTCATATTACCTGACAAATGTCAAGTGTCATGGAACTTGCAGAAAAGCCTTCTACAGGCAGGAACCTAACCAGATAGATAGTACACCTCAAAAAAAAAAAAAAAAAAAAAAAAGGTCTTAAGAATTGGAGAGCAAACCACTGTGCCTCTTTTCAGTATATTTTCTTGGAGCCATACAGCACAAAATACTCAGATTTAAAACACTGGCCCAGAACCTTACAGTCATTGTATAGAAAGGTATTTTTTACTAACCAAGGTTTTCATTACAATACTCATCATCCCCCAAACATTAAGACAGGCACACATAGACTCTTGGTGGAGTTCTTGGTGATTCATCACCACATACATACTTTCCACTCAGAAACATTTGTTAGTGGGGCTCTTGTGACTCACCTTCAACGTACTTTCTTCCCCATCATCATAGTCCCTTGGTGGAGTGATGGTGATTCATTAAATGCACAGCCAGTCATCTTAACTCACTCTGCCAGATGACTACATTTTGACTTGTGCTTGCTGAGTGAATTAAAAGTATTCTTCCACACCAGGTTGTATCTCTAGTAGGTGATCTCTGAAGACAGAGCTGTTCCACTACTAGTCCCATAATCCTGGTCCCTCCTAGCTTTGCCTTGTCCTGCTATTTCTGCAGGCCAATGGAACACCTTTCCTCAGTATTTAATCCCTCATTTTTCATATGGTCACATAGCTACAGATAGATAACAAAAGCAGCACTTCAAAAAACTAACAGCACTGTGAAGTCACTTCCAGACAGCCCATTAGGCTGAATCCCAGCACCAAGAACAAAGTATCTCATCTACAACATCAAAGTTCATGACACCAGCCAGAAGTTCAGCAGTACACACTTCGTGCTCACTAATGGACTTATCCCCAGCACAGCTCGTTCTTAGTTGTCTAGTATGGAATAATTCTATTGTTAAACAATAGGAAGAAATTTTGAAGCAGAGGCCAGGAATATTTTTTTTTTAAATAAATCAAATGTCATTCTTACAAAAAATAATTTAAACACATAGTTATTAGGTATTAAAGTCATAACAAAAAGCATTTTAAAGGATTTTCTGTGACATACTGTTTATTTTTATCTCAGTTGTAAAAGTGAGACTACAGATCAATTCTCTAATTCCTTGTTCTACATTCTGCTGTACTTGAGGTCACAACCATCAGTCACCAGTGCTCTCCTTGTTCCTTGCTCATTTATGCCACAAAAAGAAGTCTCAACAGGTAGCACATTCTGTACTGCTGCTAGAGGTGAAGACTTCGAGCCCAGGTATCAATTTAATAAAAGTCACCCCAAAATAGTTATGTCATATTACTTTGGTTGTATAGTCTTCCATATGCCCTTTAGTGAGAAATTGATGCTATTCAAGTAACAAGAATACTGTTTCTTTTCCATCATCATCTGCCAATCACATACAGCTTTGATTATTTTATATATATATATATATCTCCTCTACAGCTCTGAAATGCTACAACTTTCTCTTAAAAACTTCCATTTTGTTTCCCAAAAGTAGGCCAGCCTACAAAAGCAGATAGGAATGCATCCTGCCTGCAAAAGTTCCTGTATCTGTTACTTCCATGACTTTTGGAAAGATCATAGAATACCAAGGTTGAAAGGGACCTCAAGGGTCATTTAGTCCAACCTTACAAGGTTAAAAAAAGTTTAAATGAGATGGCCCAGCACCCTGTCAAGCTGAGTCTTAAAACTGTCCAATGTAGGGGAAATCTACCACTTCCCTTGGGAGATTATTCCAATGTCTAATTTTTCTCACAGTGAAAAGTTTTCTCCTGGAATCCTATCAGAATCTACCCAGGAGTAACTTCTATCGATTACCACTTGTCTTTTCTATGTGACTCCTTGTTAAGAGGAAATCTCTATCTTCTTGGTAGCCACCTTTTATGTACTGGTACATGGTACTAAGGGCGCCCCTAAACCTTCTCTTCTCAAGGCTGAACAAATGAACAAGTCCAGTTTTCTCAGACTTTCTTCATACGGCAGGTCTTCCAGTCCTGGGATCACCCTCGTGGCTCTTCTCTGGACCCTCTCCAGCCTGTCTGCATCTGTTTTGTATAGCGGGGACCAAAACTGAATGCAGTACTCAAGGTGTTGTCTGACTAGCACCGAGTACAGTGGGATAATGACTTCTTGATCTTTGCTGGTGATATTCTTGTTAATGCAACCCAGTATCCCGTTGGCTTTCTTTGCTGCTGCAGCACACTGTTCACTCACATTGTGCTTGTAGTCCACCAAGACACCCAGGTTCCTTTCCACACGGCTGCTCTCCAGCCAGGTGGATCACAGTCTGAGCTGCATTCATGGGTTATGTATTCCCAGGTTCAAGACCCTACACTTCTCTGCTGAATTTCGTAAGGTTCCTGCTAGCCCACTCCTCCACCCTATACAGATCTTCCTGGAGGGTGCCTCTCCCTTCTGAAGTGTCAGTTTCCCCACACATTTTGGTGTCACGTACAAACTTCCTAAGGGTGCTCTTGATCCCAACATCCAAATCACTTATGAATGTATTAAGCAGCATTGGGTTCAATATTAATCCCTGGGGGACCCTGCTTGTGACTGGTTGCCAGTTTGTGAAAGAACTATTTACTACCACCCTCTAGGTACAGCCTGTCAGCCAGTTCCCCACCCACTGCACAGACCACTTCTCTTGGTTATAAGGTGTCAGTTTCTCAAGGAGGAGGCTGTGGAGAACAGTGTCAAAAGCCTTGGAGAAGTTAATTTTTTTAGAAGTAGCTCACATTTTTCCTATAACTGTTATTTTATTTTTCTTATTAAATTATCACCTATATATTCAAAATTAGCAATCTACCAAGAAAAAAAAAAAAAGAGGCACAGCAATAAGATTATGCTGTATCCTGCAAATTACACTATCACTTTTAACCAGAAAAATGCATAGGCATTTAGGAAGGAAAGACTTCTGTGTGTTTTTGTAAGCTTTGGGGTTTACGATCATGGTGGTTTCTACAGTGTAAATAAAGCCTTACAGCTAGATTAGCATGCCTGTGAACAAACCACCCTTCCAAATCACTAGAACCTATCACTGGAGGGTGAATGTATCAGTGACTGCAGACAACAGAAGAGCTGTCAGCGGTATGACTACAAAGATATATGACCAGAGTTTGACCAAAAAAAAAAACACACACCACCCACCACCACTAAAAAAGCCTCACACAACCCTTTAACTACAATAGGCTGCATCTGGAAAAATATGCAAAAATAAATAGTCCACAGGAAATACAAAGCAAGAACTTGTTCCGCCTACTGCCTCCAAAAAATTATCATAGCCAGTATTTCTGTGCACACCCTGTGACTCAAACTTGCATCTAATGGGTAAGGATGAATAAAAGAAGTACCCACCTCAAGTGTAATAAGGAAGCAAGCTATGAATTTATGAATTCTTGATCCATTACTCAAACCTCACCAGGATGTGAGCCCACAGCCTCCCCAAACTCATGCCAGAGTGGATGTGGTTTTTCAGTTGCATAGATGAGTAAACCCTCAGTGATGTTAGTTCACCCCATACAAACACATTGTGTTTACATTTAGATCCAAGTGATAAAATGCAAGAGGATACATTCATATAGGAAAAAAAAATAGTGACAATTTAATCCAGAGTAGGAGGCAGCATGGTTTTACTTTCAAGTCTATTAAGAGGATTCCCTTCCACCTTCTTAAAACTACCAGACACACTAACAATCCACAGCAAAAGAAACTTGAGTGAAGCCTTCTAACACAACAGCAAATACTCGCACTCCAGTGGTAACACTGGCAGTGCACCTGAACCCTGTCTGCTAGTTCCTTTCCAGATGCTATAAGTTATGCTTCCAAGCATGCAACCACTGCCTGATCATCTAGATATGCACAACACAGCAGTTAAGTAGATGCAAAAGCACAACAGAAGAACAAGAACACCCTCAGAAAACTACAAATTTCTCCCTAGATGGTACTAAGAAAAATGTGCACCTGCATATATTTTAATGCCAGATATGTACAGAGAAAGAGACAAAAAAACCTAAGTCTATAATAGCTGTATACTTGCAGGAAAAAAAAAGTTAAGACATGACTACATATTGTAGCACACATATATCCCACAAAGCAACAAATCCAAGACCATACTTTTTCCTTTTTTTCCCCCCTACTACCCAGTTCCTCAACTTCTACAGTCACACCTCATGTATGAAACTTGGCAAATATTAACCAACACTTTATAAATAAAGTTTTTACATTACTGTTTCTGAAACTTTGATAAGATTACATTCTGAAAGCAAAACTGAGACAAATAAGAACAGGTTCAAGGAAGGATAAACTATTACTATTTTCATGTCATAATAATCAAATGCAGCTAAATAGCCTTACTGGTGATTTATTGCATATAAAGTCCTATGCAATTTTGATTTTTTTTCCTGAATACATAATTACAAAAACTTGAATGATTTATTTTAAAGAATAAAATGTTTTTATATACTTTGTATATGCCTCTTTTCCTAAATAGAACAGTAAACATGTTTAAATTAGATTTATTCCATTTCCATCTAGTTATTTCATATTTTGTAATATTTTGTACCTAGGGCAACATTTTAGGCCAGAATTCCTCCGCCTGAATTAAACAGTGAGCTCCATGAAGCATATGAGAATTTACAATTTAATACACATAAAACCAGGCTACACAGACAGTACCAAAAAAACCCACAAACAAAAAAAAACCTCAACAAAACAAACAAAAAACCACCTGTATCTCTACTTTGTTCCCCTACCTTTACCCAGCATATCTCTTGTTATGACAGCTGCAAAATCACCCCATTACTCAGCCCTGTCCTCCCTGCTCAGCATTACATCCCAGTTTGCCCTCTACATCCATCCATTCACACATGCCCTGCTACACTGGCAAAGATCTGTATTAGCTGTGGCACTAGTGTTTATTTTTTCCTTCCTTCCCTCAGAATCATCTCATATCATCTCAGCACTTTCCTCTTCAGTATTACCAGTACTAGCCTGCATCCTCAATATCACTCATTTCAGCTACTGCACTTTCCTCTCAGCTGCCTTTCATCATTAGATCTAGCTCACATCACTAAAACCTTTTACACTAGCAGAAGTCTGGGATTATCACACTCCCCTTATTATACATCCATATATTGTCTTCCCATAGGTCTTTCCACCTGCAACAGCCTTTAGCTATTGGGGTGTTGAAGTCATTCAGAGTCATTAAAAGACCTGGCAACAGCACTCAATACACCCTCTCATGACAGTGGAACCAATGGTAGTATCTTTTCCGAGTTTTACATTTAGCAACAGAAGAAACTTAATTATTTCAAACAGAAAAGTGGGACTGGGTGAGGAAAGGAACCTTCACATAAACAGCAATTCCTCACTCCCTTGAGGCAGAGGCTCAGAGGAATATTGTACTAATACAATCAGGAAATGCAGCTTTCAGTATTGTTTAACCTGCATTGTAGGCACTTACATTTATTTCCTCAAAACTGTCTAAGCTAAATGGAGAATTTTAGAGCAACATTTTAAAATAACTCAAAGTGGTTTAGAATATTCATTAGGCAGCTGTGTAAATCTTGTCTCCTGCCATACTTCTGATCTCTCCAACAGGAAATGCCACTTTTTGTTAGCTGACACTTCTGCAAAGAGAACATGAAATTGTATCAACAGCAGACTAGTCAATGCAAACCTCTCGGTGCTCTTCCAGTTTCAACAGCTGCCTCGGGAGTACGGCAGCAAGGAATCAAAACAAAAGGGAAAAAAAAAATTTAAAAAACCACGATTTCCTTTCCCTGCTGTTACAAAAAACTGACTCCAACAAAACTGGGACTTCACCCTAAGGGTTCAATGATGGTCTGATACACTTTGGTGTCTATGAAATTAAGATCTTCACATGGATGCACACATATCCAACACCAACATAAGTGCAAGAACAGATGAAAAGTTATCCTACAAAATGGTAGCATCCATACCTAATATTTTTACATGAAAAAGTTTCATGATCCTTGGGAAAAATACATGAAATTATATATACTTGGAGGTTTCTCTAAAATTTCATGGTTTACATTCTTCTTACCATGCTATTAGGTTCATGGTTTTTATTCTTTATATATGCTTCAATTACTCATTTGTCATACTACACTTTTTTTTTTTTGCCTCTAATAACTAAAAAAAGTTTGAACCTCATGATCTACAGCATGCCAGAGAAAGTGTAGATTAGTATTTACCTTTACATAGCACTGATTCATTAAGTTCAGTCCTACTGGGCAACATAAATATTTGCTACACATGCCCTGTAGATTGTCTATGGTCATCAAGTCCTTTCTTGAATATAAGAAATTGAGACACATATAGTGAACCTTAAACTTGCCCATCTGTTGTATTTCACTTGATGTACTTTTAATTTCTCTAAAATGTCTCCCCTAAGAGTCACTTGCAGTTAAGTAATACTAAACAACACATAAAAGTTAAGTGAAAGACTAAAACCTTAAATGAAGAGAGACTTGAGAAGGATGTTTATGCACCACAGTCAATTATGCAGTCAACATGTACCGTGACAGCTTTGCTAATATTCAAACTGTCTCTTCATAAAAGTGTGTAACATTTAGATAAATGGAAAAATGGGTATTTTCCTTATTTCAAGTAAGTCTTTTCAGGAAAACTGGGGAAATACACACTTTGTGAGACATCTCCCAATTCTGGCTAGTCCTTCCAAACATGGCTAATTCACTACAAGCTAACAGAGGCATCTTTAAGACTTGGAAAATATAGCAAAATCTGTAAAGCAGAGATGAAAAGTTTTAAGATTGTTTAGAGGGAAGTTAAGAAGCAAAACTTAGACAAATTAAGTATTCACACAGCATTTAAATATCTAGAAGATCTGAAATCAGAGACTGACACAAGCCTACAGGCTGCAAGTGTTTCACACTGGAATCGACATGAACTTCAAACACAGCCTGATTATATAAAAATGGCAATCACAAACAAGCCAGCTTTTCATGTCCCTTCTCTTGATGTTCACCAGTTGTACTTCATCCCTCTTCATTATGACAGGTACAGAACGTGCATACGGTTCAGAGCCAAGGAATATCCTTCTAGGTTCCTGCAGGGAAGACCTAAGCCTATGTTTCTGAGATCATAAAATGTTAAGTAATAAGGAAAACACCACAGTCATTGACTAGACATTCTCTGTCATGAATTGTTATCTTCCTACATTAAGGTGGCAAAAGGCCCAATTAAGTTGCTGTTAACAATACAGAAAGGAATATGGAACAATGGCCTGTAAGAGATCAGATTCTACAGACATTGTTTTTTCATAATCTTGCTTGTTAAAGATTGCACTTAATGTCTTTTGAAAGTCAGAACAAAGCTATCCTTTACAGCCAAGCTTACCAGAGTAAAATGACACTAACGTATTTTGTACAATTCTGTGAGGAATTTTAAAAGACACCTCCCTTGGAAAGGAGAAACTTTTTTTTTTTCCTTCATATATCACCTAACTTTCACCTCTTGGTTCACAATGCTTTAGAAACTTAAAGCCTGTGACTAGTGGTATCCCCCAAGGGTCAAGTGCTGGGTCCAATACTGTTCAATATATTCATCAATGACCTGGACAAAGGGATAGAGTGTACCCTCAGCAAGTTTGCTGATGATACAAAACTGGGAGGGGTGGCCAACACTCCAGAAGGCTGTGCTGCCATCCATCGTGACCTGGACAGGCTGGAGAGCTGGGCAGGGAGAATTTTAATGAAATTTAACAAGAGCAAGTGTAAAGTGCTGCATCTGGGGAAGAACAACCCCATGTATTAATATAGGCTGGGGGCTGATCTGTTAGAAAGCAGCTCTGGGGAAAAAGACCTAGGGATCCTGGTGGACAAGAGGATGACCATGATCCAACAATGCGCCCTCACGGCCAAGGCCAATGGCATCCTGGGATGCATTAAGAAGAGTGTGGCCAGCAGGTCAAGGGAGGTTCTCCTCCCCCTCTACTCTGCGTTGGTGAGGCCCCACCTGGAATACCGTGTCCAGTTCTGGGCACCCCAGTTTGAGAAGGACAGACAGCTACTGGAGAGAGTCCAGCGCAGGGCCATCATGATTATTAAGGAAGTGGAGCATCTCCCTTATGAGAGGCTGAGACAGCTGGGTCTCTTTAGCCTGGAGGAGACTGAGGGGGGACCTCATTAATGTCTATACATATGTCAAGGGTGAGTGTAAGGAGGATGGAGCCAGGCTCTTCTCGATCTCATTCAATGTTAGGACAAGAGGCAACGGGAGTAAGTTGGAACACCAAAGGTTCACAGTAAACGTAAGGAAAAACTTTTTCACAGTGAGTGTGATGGAGCACTGGAACAGGCTGCCCAGGAGTGTTGTGGAGTGTCCTTCTCTGGAGATGTTCAAAACCTGCCTGAACACATTCCTGTGTGACTTGATCTAGGTGATCCTGCTCTGGCAGGGGGGTTGGACTAGATTATCTTTCTAGGTCCCTTCCAACCCCTAACATTCTCTGATTCCGTAACTAAGTAAAGGCCAAGGTTTGATTTTCATTCACTCTGCTTGTTTTGTCTAAATGATACTGGTCATACATTCAAAGAAATAGATGGAAAACTTATATGGAAAAGTCTTTTAAGTTACATAGCTCTTCAACTTACCAGTTGTCAGAAAGTGTGATATCTGAATCAAAAAGCATACCAGACTTCCGGGTTACCTTATGCTGTAGTAAAAGTAAGGCACTGACATTTATGAAAAACAGATAAAAGATACAGTGATACTTTTATTTCAGTGTGGGATCACAGCTGTGCTAGCTTACCTGCTTCTGCTGAAATTCCAATTATCTAGTAAAGCTGAGATAGCTGCAAGTAGGAGCATCAATGTACATTTGCATCGTGCAAGGTTCTCTTCTTTCCATGATACACAATATTCTTACCTTCTTTCCTAAAGCTTGAATAAAACCAAGAAGTTTTCTTCATGCTTTTATCTTGGAATTTACAAAAGTAATTTGTACTTAGGAAGCCCTTTCATCAAAAGCCAACTAAAAAAAAGTCCTCTCAGTACTTCTGCCCTTTAAAAGGTTTTAAAAAGTTGTAGTTTTTAAGATACATAAAAGGATTACATAATTTCAGCTTCCATTTTTACAAAGTAAACTTTTGGTTCCTGAGATGGAATTGAATTATCCTCATTTTGTATTTTGTCTTCTGTAGTATCCCAAACCAGTCTTTATAAGTGGAACTTTGACAGCAGTCCACTGGACCTCAAACACTCTAAAGAAACATAAATTGCAATCTATTTAAGGAACAGTTTTTCTAATACCAGAGAGAAGTAATTTGACTTGGGATAGAATGCAAATTTCCCACTAAAGTCAGTGAAAGAAATGTTTGGATGATAAACCAAGACCAATAATGACTTGCCACAATCTTTTCCTATTTACACTGGACAAAAAGAGGGCACTGGACACTGACCAAGCAAGTGTAAAAAGAGTTCTTTTTTCTAGCAACAAGCTTCCTACAGTCTATCCAATTCTTCCACCCTCTTTACCACAATTAATCACCCTGAATGATGTGGTACCTGCTGGGTTTTCCCCCTCCCTGCTCCTCATCTCTTAGGACAAACTCCTTTAATAAAAATATTCCACCCCATGAAGGTTCACAGCTGCTATTCTTCACTGCTTTTGGACTGAAGTCTCAATCTCTTCCCTTCAGCAGGCAGCAACAACAGAAAAAAAGCTGCAAAATTTCTCTGTATATTGCAACTTATCTTTCTATAAATCAAGCCTGTGACTATTATTTCTGATATTGTTGGGTTTACAGAAGTCTGAGGAATATTTTCAGGCCATCCCTTGCACCCATTCAGTACTGTGCTTCCAAAGACCTTTCCCAAGGCTAAGCCATTCTCCACCCTCCCACACAACTGCTGTATCCCTCCATTTTCTATTATGTTGGATATGCCTGGGTGACTTTCATACCCTGCTGATAAAGCATAACACCCTGGATCTCAGTTTTCCATACACAGGTTTTTGTTGTTCTCTCTCCCCTTAATCAGAAATGCACAATATACACATTCAGAAGAGCAGACACAGGAGAGAAGAAATGTGATCTTCCCTGTGCAATATAAACAAAGGAGGCCTCCACAGAAGCTGAAGAGGCAGAGTCTCAGATACAAAGAGGATGAGAAATAGATACAGGGGTAGAGAGGTGAAGAATGTTTTGTGGCCTTTTATGTTGTCTGACATTTCTATTTTTTTACTCTCCAAAACTCAATTTTCCATCAAAATACAGAATTGGATTTTCTAGGTTCATTCACAACTCTCAGTAATTATGCATATGCATTTATGTTTGAGATTATTTTAATTTTGAGCTTCTTGCTAAATTTCATTTTGGGTAAACACCTTTGAGTACCTGAAGCCAAATTTGTGTTAAGTATAATATTCCTTGCTCCTCTTTCTTTCCTGGAGTGCTTCCATGTGCTCTTACACAGCTGCTACACTCCACTTAACTGATGACTGATGTTTTTCACACCCATACGCATTTTTCCCCAAAGTCTATTGTTGCACAGCTCTAGCTTCCTAATCCTATGTAAAACTGAAATTTTAGCAACTGCTTTTGCATTACAAGTGGATGTTCTATATCTCTATTTTACAGTGATCCTAGAACAACTAATTAAACATACGGTTTGACATTTCTTAGAAGGGACTCTCTCACACTAAGAAATAAAAACAAGAAAAATATAGCTACTCAAAATTTGAGATAAGTCCCCTAAACTTATGTGATATGCTTTCTTGTTTCAATAAGAATGTTCTTCAAGGAAAAAATAAAGAAAAACTCTCAATTATCAGAACTCACTATGAAATATCAAAAAAAAAAAAAGAAGATACCAGTATCATATAATCCTCCATTACCCTCCAGGATCTGTATGTAGCTAAAAATATAATACTGAGTTACGGTATTTCTGCAACTGGACAATGCGAGTACCTGTAAGGCATATATAATACTTCTCTTTGTGGTTTGGATTTGTCTGTGTCTCGTCTCCCTCCCCCCCCCCCCAAATTATTCATCTCTGTGGAAAATTTTCACTAGTCTGAAATTCTCTTGAAAATGAAGAGAAGATTTCACCTCTCAAAACAGCATGCTCAGGGGATCACAAAAATCCCTGACATTCTTGGGTTTTTAAACTCATTAAGCTCCTGACAGCTGTTATCAGGGGACTTTCAATACTTAAACAACTGAACACCTAACACTTTCAAATGTTGGAATGCCACTGATGACAATGAATGATTCTGGACCCAGAGTGCTGGAAAGTTGCCAGTTCTGGCCAAGGATTTGCTGAGTTTACATTGAATTCTTGGACTGGATTCTACATCTGTGTATTTGGATTTCAGGATTTGGCACTGACCCACTTGTATTCTTAGCAGTAATAAATTATGTAGTTCAGAATTTCATACTGATTTAAGAACATCAACTGGCAGTGGTTTCTATACAAACCAAGAGTTCTCAGATCATCACAGAACAAGCGTTTCAGTACTAATTAGATAAAAATGACTTAAGTTCAAAAGAAAATTAACTAGAAAACACTTCTGAACCTACAGAATGTTATTTTTCTTCAGGAATGAGAAGGATACCTCTACTAACTCCAGTATCTCTACCACCTCCAATTCACAGAAAGACCTTCAGCATAGAGGACTTCTGTGGGATTCCTCTACCAAAACCTACACTGAGCTGAACTTCAACTCGAGAACTGTTGGGGAAAGCGTTGTTACAGTAATGAGACTTATTTTCAGTCTGTATTATAAGACTACTTCATATCAAAGTGTCAGGAGGACCCCTACTAAGTAATGATTGAAGAAAAAAATAAAAAAATTATGAAACCTACACCTGTTTATAAAAATACACAAGGAAGATGCACCCAAGGCTAGATGGATCTCCATAACCGTACCCTACAGTTCTGCAGGCAGGCATAACTTTACCCAATTCCTATACAATGCATGCATTAACTGGAACCTAACATTTACTCCCAGAGTCCCCCAACACCATTAGAAGAATACCAGAAAGAGCTGTACACAAACATATGATGGCACTAAGTAGCATATTATAATATATTACTTAGAGTGTAACCATTCCGAATGATACTCATTCAAAATTATCCGTAGACAACATACTAGCAGAAGGTATTCGTATGAAGCCACAGAATGGCTTATTTTTTTTGCAAAAGGAACAGCACACAGGAGGAAGAAGAGAAAGGATAGGTTCGTGCTGGTCTCTTCCCTCGGGTAATTAGTGACAGAACCTGAGGGAATGGCTTCAAGCTGAGACAAGGTAGGTTTAGACTAGACACGAGGAAAAAATTCTTCACAGAAAGAGTGGTGAGATATTGGAACAGGGAGGTGGTTGAGTTGCCATCCCTGGATATGTTTAAGCATCTCTTAGACTGTAGTGTTGTGGGATATGGTCTAGGGGAGAACTTGTAGAGTAGGGTTAATGGCCGGACACGATGATCCCAAAGGTCTTTTCTAACCTAAATGATTCTGTGATTACATAGAGATTTGGCTGCATGAATAATGAGGATTAAGTCTATGGTGATATATGTATTTCATTGGAAAATGACTCAGACAAAAAGAAAGAGCCGTTTAGCCACAAATGCAGAAAAATAAAACTTGAAGTGGTGAACAAGAGCATAGGTTTGTTTTTTTTTTATATGGCATCTCTTAATGCACTATAACCTAAATGAAGGATAAAAGCAAACTAAAAAGGATTACTAAATCAGCACTAATAAAGCCTTCTGAATGGTTTTGGCCATATATTTACATTTGTATAAATGCCACACATATCCCAACTCCAAGCACAAGGCTCTATGAAATAAAATCTCAAATACTATCCAAGAATAAAAGTCACCCGAGGTAATGCTGTTGAAAGTTAAGCTTTTTGGTAGCATCTGACTATGTGGATATTTTGTAAAATTTCACTTTGGATTGACAGAAACAGCACTTTCCAAGAAGCACTCATATAAGAAGTTCTACTTGCAAAGTATCATTAACCTCCTTGGAGGTTTTTAAGACCAGGCTGGATGGGGCTCTGAGCAACCTGAGCCAGTGGGAAGTGTCCCTTCCATTGGCAGGGGAATTGGAACTACATCATCTTTAAGGTCCCTTCCAACCCTGACAATTCTATGATTCTACGATTAAAGGACTGTGATTAAAAAGTGAATACACTACTTTTTTTCCCCATGTAAACACGTAGAAGTTTCAACAAATTAAATTGCTGGTTTATTTGAAATGACCAAAACCTATTTGTTGATAGCTTCTAAAATCAATTTCGACCAGTAACTGCATTGAGAGAGAAAGTATTAGCATTTTTGTAATCTTTTTGCTGCTACTATCACTGGGTTAAATTATTATAGGAATTCAGTTAGCCTCCATTTTTTTCACCAGGAAAGGATAAAGTAGAAAACTGGTTTAACCATTATCTGGTTGCTAACCTGTATTTTAAGTACCTATATAATAAAGGTTTAGTTCTGAAGTTCTACAGTAACAGAATTTTTTCCAAATAATAGAAAAGGACCATATCATACAGCACCAAGGTAATCAGAAACCCACCTGGATAAATTAAAAAACAGTTAAGGTGTAATTTCCATCTAAAACCGAGCACGCACAGCTCCAGCTGAAGTCAGACTGCAGACATCTCAGCAGTATTAGAAGCCCAAGACTTCAGAGCTCCTTTAAACCACAGGGCAATGCTTATTTCTGCTACACTGATGAAACGGTCCCAACCTGGAGCCTCCTTCCTGGCTCAAATCTATTTCTGGTCTAGATCTGCTCAGACCAAGATACAATGTGAATTACTCGTAAGTCTTAGAGGGCAACAAAGGAAGAAAGTGAGATACTGAATTTTCGTGATGACAAAAAAACACCCTGAAGGGACATATCTTCCAAGGCTGCTGCATTATATTGTGACCTAATGTACCATGCATTTTCAAACTTAAGTGACCAACACCATGAAGTAGCAAAGTTTTGAGTTACACTAAGCATTCACCTGCCATATATATTCCAAAAAACTATTTCAGACCTCTCTTTGCAAAGTAGCATGGCCTAGGATATCATCAAGCGATTCTTCATGCAAGCATAAAGAAACTGCATCAAACCTTCTCTGACTTCTGGAAATCAGTCTTGCCAAAATTCTGCCACTAACCAGAAACTATGAATTAGAGCACCAGAACAGGCTGCCCAGAGAGGTCGTGGAGTCTCCTTCTCCAGAGTTAGTCAAAACCCATCTGAATGCATTCCTGCACAGCCTGCTCTAGGAGACCCTGCTATAGCAGCAGCATTGGACTAGATGATCTCCCAAGGTCCCTTCCAACCCTTACCATTCTGTGATTGCACTCAATATAACAACAGGCTTCCATGTTCTAATGTTCACCTCTGGAGAAGAAAGGAAAAACGAAAAAAAATAACAGTAATTTCCAAATGTGGAATGACAGTCAGTATGTAATTTACTGTGATGTATACTGGTTCAGTGTTTAGAGC
>JANHGN010022616.1:0-15923 GCA_024605025.1 Megaceryle maxima | reverse complement strand
ATAACAGTAATTTCCAAATGTGGAATGACAGTCAGTATGTAATTTACTGTGATGTATACTGGTTCAGTGTTTAGAGCATAGACTTCAGATGAGATAAAAGAAACCAGCATTAAAAAAATAAATCCAAAACCACTGCACTGAAGAATTAAGACAACCCTATAACACACCAACAGACACAGTGATAAAAAAGAACAGCGTAGGAATAGCCTGAAAAGGCATGAATGCACCCAAGCGCATAAAAAAAAATTATGTAATCAACATTTTCTTTTCATTGTCTTCTCAAAGACCAGCTACTTCTGCGATGTATATTGCTCTCATCTTGCCACTTTCTTTCATTCCAGTCTTGAAAAGCTGTGTTAAATTTCCCAAGGGCTCATCATTGAGTAAGCATGCCTGTTATACTTACGCGTCTGCTGTAATAGCTATTTCAACAAATAAACCACATAAAGTACTTAACAAATCTACAATTACATGAAAACAGAATTATTAAAAGATAATGCAACATATTAAATGGCTGACCACAGCTTTTATAGTCATTTAGCTGCTAAATGCTTCCTTATTGTCATCTAATCAATGGATTTGAGGGGTTTGTGCAATTTATCGTATGAGAAACATATTTGCCTTTTCTTGCTCGCCCTTCCACCAGTTAATAAAACCTACTGAAACTGACAGTTTTGTAAGTATTCCAGTTTTGGCAGAAATATATTTTTCTGAAAATTATTTATCAAAAATGGAATTCAATTCTCTCCAGTATGAAAAAACAGCTAACATTTATGTAACCTTAGAAGCAACCGTGAATCTTTCACTTAAGAGTTGGAAATTCAAGTGAGATGAGCTCCTTCCAACCTTCATGTGAAATACTTTCACTGCAGTTTGCTTTCTTTTTAACCTACAAAAAAAAAAAGAAACTTAAGCAACAAGAAATAAAAGCACAGAAAAAAAAATTGAAAAAATTATAGAAGGGGATGGAATTTTACTTAAAGGTAATGAGATTGATTTTATTGTTGTTGGTTTTTTAAGCTGGATATAAATCTAGCTACTAAGCTCCTAAAGTTCACAAAAAGCTCTATGGCCTACTTTCTCCCCTTGCTTTAAAAGTCATGGCCAAAGGCCCAGGTGCCTGCCCTGCCTTCATAAAATGTTTCCCCAAAGATCATACATTAGAAGTCTTCCATCAGACACACATTCCACAACATAGGCAATGACACAGAAATCGCGTCTAACTGGTGTCTAAGTGGAATGCATGCTAAGGAGCCCTGCCAAACTAAGAAGCCTGCACTGCAAATAGACACCATCCTTTAATCGCTTCATTGCCATTTATTTTCTAATCTAATTCACTTCTTCCCAGCATTTGTACTGTTAACCTTTTGCATGTCTCCCAAATCAGGTAATGCAATTCAATTTCTACAGTTTTTTAACATTCCTATTCCCAATGATGCAATGACTATACTGAAAGTATTGCAGAGAAGTTAAAGAACAAGGTAATTCTGGCAACAAAAGTGATTGCATACAGATTTTGTATTCTTCTTACACAAACATAAATTTGAGGGCAAAATGGAGTTGGCAGCATACTTTTAACAATTTTTAGTTTAGATAATAGCTTTCTGAACTTTAATCAGTTATACTATTTTCCTGAAAGACTGACTTTGCTTCATTTTCTTTCAAACAACGTCAATCCATTTATTTTCAAGCAAACCCATGCTGTTCATAGACTAGATTAGATAGATTTGTCTCATTAATAATAAAAAAAGCCCCAGCTTTTTAGCAATGCAACAGAAAACAGCATTTCGAACTATCACATTAACCCCTGGACTTATAAACAACACTACATATTAAGTAAATAGCCTAACACCAAGATTAGTCTTCTGCTAGTGATGTATCCACAAAGTACATTACAGGTTATATAATGCACTATATGTTTATTCTGGCTCAGACTCTTTCACCTGTTCTCCCCTGGTACTGCTAGCACTACCAGAGGTGTCCATTTTCGATTTAATTCATTTACCCTATCTCCCATGCTTTCCAAATAGTAAAGTACCAACAAGGACTCTGGTTCTTTCCTTTCTTGGATAAAGAAAAAAGAGTCTAGACACAGAGAGATTTTCCTTTTAAGAACAGAATACAACATTCGCAAATTAATATCTGGGGAGAACACATGTTGTTCAGAGAAGCCAAAAATAGTACAATCAACAAGGGTATGTTTAACTGGGAACCTTCCTAGATTCTAAGAGTAACATTATTCTTTAAATCCAGTGTGGATACGAGCATTCAAAAACTGTAGGTTGTTGGTTTGGTTTTTGTTTTGTTTTAATGGCAATGCAGCAAGCATATTCAAAGTGTCTCCATACAGATGAAGGGGACACTATACACTGTATACTGAACTAGATGGATTCCCTTCTTGTCATCAGTCTTCATTCCCTCCACCATGTTATTTTTCTATTCTTACAAATTTCTCAACACCCTACAGCTAAAGTCTCTTTTCATCCAAAATACAGACATGATTTTTTTAATTCCTTTTATTCTCTGCTTATGTGAAAAATAAATCTTCAAGAAGGAAACAGGAATGGCACAGCAATAGTTCTGTAGTTCTTTAAAAATAGTAACAGCCCTAGTGGACTCACAAACCATGCTGTCTTCATAAATCTAAAAAATGCAGTGAGTGTATGCACATTAATGAAATCACCTGCTTATCTTGATCACTAGGTTGCTTTATATGGCCTGGGGTAAACCATTTCTTTCACAGTCTTCCTCTTCCCCCACCTTTCTCCTCATTATCTGCCTTCAGATCACAAGATGCATGAGCAGAGGATCGCCCCTTTGTCAAAGCTGGTAACAGGATCTGGCATAACTAAGCCTGCAAAACTCTGTGGCCTCTGAATACTACGATAATAAAAATACTTCAGATAGACCTTCTAAGTTACTAAGTGAAATTTTACATACACGAGGCTCCTTGTAGAGAGTGGAACATTCTAAAACTATATCCTAGAGTCCTAGTAATGAATTGTCCCACTTGTACAAAACACTAAAAACAACACAAGCCTCTAAATGGGGCTTAAATGGTGCAGAAGCATTGACACACCATGCAGAAATGAATTTTGCTTCTAACGTATCAGTATGAACTGGCTTACAATGAGCACTGCCAGCTTTCCAAAGCCTGTCTCCATAATGGATACACTGCATCTCTCCTGAAACAGAAACATTTTCATAAGTTTTGAGCTCCAAGTGTCACATGACTACAGAAGAATATCAGGTTTTCATCTTCAGAAGTCTGCTGACATGCCTGAAGAGTATCAACTCAAGACTACAAAATGTAGTCAGAAGCCTGAACTAGGAGACAAACAGTAACAACTTATAATTAACTTCTGAAGACTCTAGTGATTTGTTTTAAAATACTTTACATCCATGTAGCATTTGCTACAGGATCTGCACCAAATTAAACCAGTATTTTACTTTAATCTTTTTTATTTAGAGAAGAATGATTTAGTACTTTAACATCACATTCTTTGAAATTATTGGAAATGAGCCCAAATAAACCAAAATAAAATGATCATGTAAAAGCAGACATCCAAGAACCAACATCTGTTTAATTACAGGGGTGTAGAACCCTCTACTTTCACTGATAGTAATAGCCAAAACACTGCTATGGTCTTCAGATGCATAATTTACTCTGAGATTAAGTGAACTGTCATTTCCATCAGCTCTCAGAGCACATTTTCATTTACCTATAACCTTTAGTATCATCCATTTTAAGTCACAGGCGTTGTGATTTTACTATAGGAGTTACACAAGGTCTATAGGTTTTACATACTACTTAAAATCCAAAGAGCATTTTAAAAACCAACAGAAACTCCAGTCTTGCATTCACTGCTGAAAACAATCCATTCCAAGAAGCAAAACTATTTGTTCCAAGGAAAGGCAATTCAATCCAAGAAATACAGTTATGAAAAAGCCCATATTTAAAAGGGCTCCTCTACTTCTTCCTCATAAACATTTTTCACTGTTCTGAAAGAATATAAATACACATGAGATACAATTTTCATAAGTCTATTTGTACTGCCAGAAGCTTTTCTGGATCTTTTACCTTTAATTGAAGTTATCATTACCCTGCTCTTCACTTCTAATAAATGTTTTGAAACTAAAAGCTCAGGAGCTCAAGTTCTCAGTCACAGGAAGAGCACCCTGAAAGCAGCCCAGACACTGACATCTCTCACCAGTTGTCTCAGAACTGATCAAATAAGCAACTGCTTTTAACACCCTGGCCCAAAAGCATTTTCTTCCTCCTCAGGCAGGACATGTAATAACACTTTTATCCACACAAACTTCATACATTTACCAAAGTTATGAGAAGATTTTTTTTTTTTTTTAAAAAGTAGTTTAAGTATCATTACAGTGAAATTCATCAGTACTTTTGTCAAACCTGTTATATTTTAAGGCAGTAAGATATCCAAAGTCACACCTTTGCTAACCTGCTGGCTCATCAGCCTCAGCAGCCAGCCAGCCCAAGGCAGTTGGCCAGGGCCAGCACAGTCAGGACACAAACAGAAAGCCTGCGAGCACAAGTTTAATACTGAAGTCAGACTTGTGGCATAAAACAAAAAGCTCTCTAGAAGTTTTTGATACTTTGTACACTAATTAAAAACAAAACAAACCAAAAAAAACAAAGGCAGAAACTTACCATAAAGCTTGGATTTTCTGGAGAAATATATCTGATTTCATGTTCACAAGGAACAAGACATAATAACAGAACATTAAGAGCTCTACCTTCTCTCTAGTTCAGCATTTATACTCTCAAGACTCATCTAGCCCAGCTGTGGGGACTGGCTGCCCACCAACAGGTGGAATAGATCAGACCTGCTTCTGGAGCTCATCTTCCTACACAGCTTCACCTGGAGAAAATCCACTTAGCCATGCTGGAAAAGCTAGAGTTTACTTTCAAAAGTGCATTCTTCATCCAGCTAAAATGTTGAACAAAACCCTCTTCACTGAAAGACATAATCAAATTAATATTTATCATGCTAATAATGAAACAACCTCACTGTTAAAACTTTTCACTACTCAACTTTTACATATCAAATCCTTTCTGCTCAGTAAAAATGCTAAAAAAATACTTATAAAAGTTTAGGATCTGGAGTTGTTACCACCTGCCACTCACAACCTGCCCTCAACACAACTCAGTAACTTTGCAGCGTATCTCCTCTCAGCCTTTAAAGTCTGGATTTATTAGCACTGTCAAACCAACACCTCAGGTTGTAAGTCCCGTCTTAGAGAACTAAATAAAAAATACGGCTGCCCCAAAACACTTAGCTTGCTCTAATGGATTTAATCTGTTTTTCTAAAAGTGGTAAGCAATATAACATCTTCAACAGGCATCAGGTATGGTTTACATCACCTTCACTCCCTACCAAGCCATAAAGTAGACGTAAACACTACACAATGTGGCTCAGACACCTTCACAGAAATGATCATGCAACTAGGTATACTTTAAACCAAACTGGTATGCTCCTATCATCTCAAGAGCACACGGGTGCAGGACAGCCTAGAGCTCTATACCATTGTCATAGAATGGTTCTAGTTGGAAGAGACCTTCAAGATCATCAAGTCCAACCGTAAACCCAGCACTGCCAGGTCACCACTAAACCGTGTCCCTAAATGCCATATCTACACACCTTTTAAATCCCTCCAGGCACACCACTTCCCTGGTTAACCTGTCCCAGTGCTTTACAACACTTTCTGCAAATAAATTTTTCCTAGTATCTAATCTAAATTTCCCTTGGTGTATCCTCACCCTCCAGTGCACCCATCCACACCCCTTGAATCAACTCACAATGTGATGTGACCCACCTCTTAGAAAGACTCAACAGTACCCTGGCTGATCATTAGTGAAGGACTTTAACAATTAGTAACTCGGCAGGTTTACTCTCCTACTGCACCCAATTTGAGTCTGGCGTCTTTTCTGGAGCACCCTTGACCTGTTGCAGAAACAAATGTTAGCTATTTCAAAACTAAACATTCTATTTCTTTGTGTACAAAAAGCAAACAGACAAGCCTATAAAATTCTGGGTTTACTTTGTTTAAAAAAATTATGTAAACATTTCACACTAGATGTTGAACTATTTTCCACCTCTACAAATTATGAATATACATTCTCTCATCCAAGCACTCTTTAATGAGACAGCAAAGTTTCTAAATACAGTTTCTGTACTCAATTGTAAGGATGGCAGAGGCAAGATTAAAATTTATTCACTTTAAGCCATTAGCATTCCTCATTTTAAACAATAGAAACCCAAAGACAAATAATCCCATAGACAGTCAATAAAGGGAAAAGTTTAGCCAGAGAAATTATAATATGTTTTGATTACCCACACAATTTCAACGTGTGAGCATTAAAAATGCAAATTTTTAATTATTTTTTATAAAAGGTATTTCTAAGAGCAATCAGTTTGAAATAAGTATTTTTGATTAGGGGGTGTGTATCAATCTCTTAGGTAAAAGAAATTTAAATTTAGAAAATTAAATGGTAATGCAAGAGACAATGTTGATTTAAAGAGCTTTTAAACAGTGCATAAAATTACCTTCTCCTATATATTTATATACACAGAGAGGAGAAGCCAGGGGCTTAGGTAAACCCTACTCAAGTCCAGAATATGATGTGTAATGCCAATATTTAAAAAAAAAAATACAAAATAGGTGCCTGGATTTTAGTTATGTTCACTGACAAATAACTAAACAAGGAAGTACATTTTCAAGAACACTAATACCTCTTTCTGAAACCATCTAAAATTATCACTTAGATCTTAAGATACAAATTTTGGTGTCTAAACAGCTGTGTTGTGCACATGTTGATGTAAGTTCCACATACTAACCGAAACAACTGCTGGCTGAGTTTCCCTGAAAAATGACACATAACTTAATAACAAACACAATGCCATCAACTGGAAAACAAAAAAGTCCAATGTTTTATTTCTTCCACTCCTAGAATTGCATCTTATCATTCAGTTAGCAACTCAAAGATACCAGTTTTCCTATAGTACATATAGTTTAAGTTAACTTTTTTTTTTTTTTTTTTACTTAAATCACACAGGCAGAGTAAAAGCTGCACACTTTGGACAGCATTTTCCACGCAGAAAATTAAAACTTTATTGTATTCTAGGGACACAGCCCAGTAAAGCAACTAAAATTATTTTTGCAAATATCAAAACTGAAATTTTGTGTGTTGTTTTCTATTAGGAACAACAGATCTATAACACAAATTCTGCTTTTCTGACTCATGAAAAGACAACACCATAACTTAGACATACAAGGCAGAGTTAGAGGAGGAAAACCAGCGTATAGTCAAGTAAAATTTTGTATGGCCTTAAACCAAAAACCAGATGCTCTCTCAATCGAAGACATCATTCCTTAAGCATATACTCCACACCCCTCTAAAAGAATCACAACGTAACAAATAGTGACTATAACCATATTCTGTGGACAGCAGAAAAATAACATTACCATAAAGGACTCAAGAAAACAAGTATGCTTTATAACCGAGAGCCTCACGATATCAAAGTAATGAGAATATAAAACCAGCAGTCTACTGCTTCTGATGCAGAAGCCTTTGGGTATAAATGTATTGGGAATAGAAGAAAACTCATAAAAAAAGCTGGAAAAACTTCCTACATAACAAATCAATTTATCAGAAGTGTGTAATCAAAGCATTAAAAAAAAATCCCTCATGGGGGAAAAATGCTTGCACCGTGTGTAGACAGACCCTGCTATATTTTCTCCTAACTAGGCTGTTCCTGTGACTAAAGGGAAAAGGCAAAAGGAGGGTTTTTTCCTTCAGCCCTTAAAACCCAAGTAGAGTTTATCAGCTTCCTCATGAAACCATATTTATACAGCCTGATAACCTAGAAAATATTAAAACACCGCCGAACATCTGCCCGTTGATCAGCAAGCTCACTTTGAAAAAAGTGATGTCAGATTACTTGTAGCCAAAGGATGCACTGTATCTGAAAGCATCCGAGGTGATCTACACCAACTATGACCATTTTAAGTCAAAGAAGCTAGTAACCTATTTTTAATAATTTCTATCCAGCAGAATACCTGTGCATAATCACAACTAAAATGAGTTTTAATGGAGTTCATACTAGAAAAAATTACAAGATGCATAAACAAAGAATCACTCTAATATATTTCACTTCATTTTTGTAATGTTAAGGTCACCACTGGCAATAATTTTTTAAAAAGGACATATCTGTAATAATGATACTCCTACACTTAAAATAGAAAATTAACACCACTAGTGCTCATAGCACATGTAAAGTTAGTCAACTTTATAATTTAACAAATAAGAGCTAAACCATTACATAAAAATGTAAAAGGTATCATGAAAAATGAAATAAATATAACAAGAAAGAAAACGCCAAATATTTAGTTAGAATTTCCTTGGACAAAGGGGAACAAAACTTTATTATAAATGTCTTCCTAAGTATATAAAAAACAATAAAAATACAACACGGTAGACCGAAGAGTTATAGTGACGAGCCACTCAAATTCTGTCCCATTTGTTGTGTTACGCTGTAACTGTCGATGATGGCACAATACTTCTCAACACTCTTCTGGCCTGGTGATGAGATTTAGTGGGTTTTTTCTCCACTGTATGTTAGCAGTTATGATACGTAAATTAAGTAGTAAAGCTACAAACATGCAAAGGGATTTCCAGGACTCAGAGCTGCAGCTGTAAATGCATCTCTGTCCTGCGAGGTGATCCATGGAGCAAGGGACCTTTGCCAGTTCCACTTAATGTGCACTTACGGTTCTGAAAAAACAGCCAACATTTACCGTTGCACATCAGTTTGGAGGAGAGGTGCCACGATAGGATATTATCAGCAGTTCAAGCACTGAAATTTTTATTTCCAAAAGGGGCCGGCCTGGCAGAAGGTTTAAGTTTTGACTCAAATGGAAACATACCTTGTGTGATTTTTAAATCTTGTGTTTCTAATGTTGAAAACCCAGACATAATGGCCACAAGCCAAGTAAACACACCTTGCTACAATAAAAGAAAAAAGCTTTTAAAAGCTTAAAATGTTAACATAAGAATCACTTAAGAAAAGAAAACCGTGATTCATCTAGAACACTGTGAACATCTAGGCCAGAGTCCAAAACCATTGAAGTTATTAGGACTGCGTCCCTCTACTTCAACAGGCTTTGGATAATGCTGTTTCTTTAACTCTCAAACAGTCAAATACATGCAATATATCATCTCAAAGCAAACTGAACTCAACACATTTCAGTGGCAGCACATTCATTTAAACAGAGCCATGCATACTATATATGGGAATAAAGTGTTCTCTCAAGATGCAAACCCAATGTATTCTCAGGCTATAAATACCATCAGGATTCAAAATGGGCCCTTCCTGACCAACACAACTCTGACAGTCATAGAGGATAGGTATCTTTCTTTCTCATTTTATTCATCCAGCTATTGGTAAACGTGCTAACAGACTTCAAGCCAAGTTCACCTATGTGCCAAGTGCACCTATGTGCCATAGACAAAATGCTCGTGCTTATAAACCATGTGGTCCAATCCAGAATTTGTGTATTTAGCCCTGTGTAAAGTTGGCATAAATGCCAGTGTAGTCTTGTGATCTAACAGAGTTTTGCACCCACTTTGCAGGCTGGGTGGAAGAGTCGGGCATTGTAGTCCTGCGAGAAGGAGCAGTGAGTTGGGACTCGATGATCCTTAAGAGTCACTTCCAACTTGAGATATTCTGTGATTCTAAGCCTTCAATTATGTACCATATGAACTCATGACAGAAACACAGCATTTTATTATAGCTTTTTAAAAGGCAGTCTTTTTCCTTTTATCACTGAAATTATAAACAGCAGAAAAAAATATTTTTTAACCATTAACACCCACACATAATGTTTCAGCAATCTTTCCCTTAGAAAACCTCCACAAGCTGTACTCACTGTGTCCTTCTCAGACTTGTGACTATTCAGTAATTTTCATCCACATAAAATACAGAATTTTATGCACTGTGCTCAGGTATGTCTAACAGAAGTGAAAGGATACCCCATCGCCTAATTTCATCTAGAGTTATTTTATGGTTACATCTCGCCAGTTTCTCTGGAGCTGCTGCCCTACAATCTCCCAGACTGACTCACACATTTGCTCCTTACAGAAGGCCTCACTGCCACTGAACTCCAGCCTGAGCTTGCCAAGGAATTATCATCAGCCAAACCTGAAATCCACATAAACTTTTGTCAATCTGACAGAATAGCAGAGCCAATCTCTGAAGTAACGCTGCACATTGCTCCGTACTTTTCCTGCTTGACTACAGATTAGTACTTCTTTTTAGGATTTGTCCCAGGAAGTACACTAAGATTCACAAGCCACCTTCTTGCAGTAGTACAACAGACATGGACCATCATACTTTTTTTAATTATAATCATTAGATCCTGTCCCTGAAGAGATTATATTTAGGACAAGCACGCTCAAAATTTCAAGTGTTTCTACATCTGGAGCTGTAAACTGCTCTCATTCTGTATTCACAAATCCTACTGCATCAAAACTGTGTACACAGACCACTGTTATTTAAAAGGCCTTTGTTCCCCATTACAGGCATTTCTTCTATTGAGCTGAACTGGAAAAAATCATGAAATCTAATAGTTTCCAACCAGCACTGACAGGGTTGCAAGCGTGTAAGAGTTGCAAATTGTTTCTGAGCGCGGATCTTCTCCTTAAATGTGTTTCAAAGCCTTGAAAATAAGAATGATGCTGCATCAAGACAACACTTTGGTTGAGATTGCTTGGTTTACAGCTTAAAACCGTGTCCATGTATTTTCTGTATGCATAACCATTTTTAGCATGTGTTTATAAAATGTGAAATCCATTATGAGCTCCAACAAGCCGAAAGTGTCTTCCTTTTCAGTGTGGAAAACAGCCACACACGCCTCTCCATATCACCACCTTTATTCACTTGTAGAAACACCATCTTGCAAAGAACTGTGAGTACCTGTTCTTCAGTCCTTGACCTCTCACTATGTCCATCTTTCAACTCACAACCTGTCTGGTGGGACACTCGTGGAGTAATTACATGCAGACCATCTGATAGCCAAGAGACAGGAACAATTCCCTGCCTTCAGCCAGGCTGCGCGTATGACTGACGAGCGAAACGTGTTACAGTCCCCTGCTAATCCCTTGAGCCTTCCAGTTGTTCATATGCTTCTGCTCGGTACACCTTCAAGACAGTCAAGATGAGGCTTTCACAGACAGATTTAAATGAAGGGATATCTTGTGTTATGTGTCCACACACACCCTCTAATGTAATCTTGTATTTTTCTCAAGAAACAGAGCCTTGTTTTGAGTTTGTTTTTTTATTTTTATTTGGAGAGGGCATTTACACAGGTACTGCTAGAAAATCAACAAACCTAGCTCTATGAGAGACAGATCGATAGAAATGCTTCTTCTTTTAGAGAACATTAATTTTTTCCACTTAAAAAATTTCTCGGCCCTTAGAGGTCTGGGTGATTCTTAACTTTTCAAAAAAGACTTGCGCAAATATTGTATTTCCAGTAAAAAATTAATTTTTCTATTCAAACAAATGGGAATGTTGCTTGGTTTCTACTGACCCAATCTAGCACTGCATAATTTATTAAACTTCCAAAACATGTAGACCAATATCAAAGAAGATTATTCTGGCTTGTAATTCCAACCTAGCAACTGCTATCTATAATCATAATGTACTTTCATTTTATATGCATACGAGTCATGCATTATGGGGAAGAAAAATTCTTCAAAACACTCAAATCATTCCAACAGGAGCACAGCAATAAAAGATACATTCTACCTGCTAGAGCCCTGAAGGCAAAAGGTACATAAGGGCCACCACTCTTTGGAGAACCAAGGAGAAGTGACATAGGGTCCAGTATCACATTTTTTGAAAGGGTACAAATTTCACTTCATTCTGCACTGGCCACGTTCAGGAGCTGAATATGCCCCAAACTTGTTCTCTTCTCATTCCACTGATCCTTCTTGTTTAAGAGTTTGTTTAAAGTAGTATCAGAGGATCATTCCATCAGATATTGTCAGTAGAAAATGTTAGAAAAGGCAGTAGCAGATTCATATAATCAAAAGAACTATAAATTTTATAGTATGCATTTAGGCATTATGTGTACTGTGTACTTCACCGCGCATATTTATTTTATTTTTCTGTTATTTCCAGAAACAAGAACAACTAACAGCGTCCAAGTCCAGCTCTGTGAATTTCAATTTCACATTCCACATCTCATACACACATGGGAATGAGTTGGTCAAGGGACAAAAGAAAAAAAGAAGTGAAGACAAGTTCTTTAACAACATCTAAGCACTCCTAAACACAGATGTAAACACTGAGGAAGAAAACCAGTATTTGTTAAGTCACTGGAATAATTACATCTCAGATGTAATGGACTTTCTTATCTCCAAGAAAAAACAAACAAACAAACAACAACAACAACAAAAAGTAGTGAAATTTTATGCCACAAAGTGTTACACTGTTTATATCATGTTTTTAAATTCAAACCTTAATTCAGTGAGCTAAGGAGGGGAAAAGGAAAGAATCTAAATCTTTCTATGTAGCCATTAAAAAGTGTTATATCCCAAAACTACTTGACAATCACTGACAAATCTCAGGAATACAGTGTTATCCTTAGAAAATAGCAGGGAAAAGAAATGAAACTTCTGGAGTTCCTTACAATAACATCTATAGACACAGGTGTAAGCACAGTAACTCTGTGAATTATTCACACATATGTGTGAATTATTGAATAAGAAGCCACAGAAAGCAGACATGAGAAAGATTTCTTTTAGCTCACTCACTGGGACCACTCTTTATGTAGATGGTGAGACAATGTTGGATAATACAACTCTGCTACAACCTGTGAAGTAGCAGAAGAGGCAGTACAGGAAAAGAAAGGTTCTAACATGCAGAAAACTTCTTCAGTCCTACAGTAGGAGGAGCTACTTCTTGAAAAATTGCTTTTGCTAGCAGGTGAAATATAGTTGCATATACATGCAGTCACATCTTTCACTTGCAGCCTCAGTCGCCTTTCCCAAGCTACTATGCAGCACAAAGCATGTGTTTGGTAACACCAGAGTTTGAGACACTTCCAGTTGTGACATTAGTTAGCCTTTATACCCTAAATATTAGAAAAGTGTTTTGCAATAACTGGTTCCTCCTTACACATGCAGAATTCCCTCCAATTCCTCATTTTAGCATGTAAGGAATGCAGGATCAGCCCTTGAAAGTTATTCTTCACCAGAGACTTGAAAACCCTTACAAGTGGAACAAATACAATCTAAAAAGAGACTTACATCTCCCCCTACCTGCAAAGTCTTTTATCCTCCTGCCCTAGGGAATGCTATTCATGGACACAGCTACTTCAGGTCTCAAACATGAAATAAACTCAACTCTTAAGACCTGCCATAGCAGTATGTCAAATTGTTCACACTGGATGTGTTGGAACCTCTCGATGATACCTGTTATTTGGCAAACTAATACATTTAGCCTGAGAGTTTCACAGACAATTTGGATATGCCTTTCTGTACTGGTTAAAAAATGAATTATCTGTTTTAAGTATGCCCCAACAATGGACTATCAGAGCAACAATACCCACCAAGACACCATGCAGAAGAAGTCTGTGTACAAGTCTCTAACTTTTCATTCTCTAAAGGAAAGAAGCACATGGTGATAACCTGTAGGATTTTCTTTATCATCAAGATCCAGATAGCCCTTGCAGATTTGCCTCATGATTGATGTGAAGAGGAAAATGCTACAGACGGACAGAAGAAAATTAAGATAAATCTTAACTACCCACCCACTCTTGAAAAAATCACCTATTACTGTTGTAGGAAATGGTATTTCATAAGATATACTTATTATCACAAGTTCATTTGAGCTTTGTCATCACACCTGTCTAACATCTCAAGGAAAGTTCAAGTTTGGTTTTGAATGAAATAAAAAATACAGAATACAGAGAAGTAATACTGCCTGGTACGTTTCCTGAAGCTTAAGGTTAAGCTAAAGGTTTTTATTTATTCCTTATCTCCAGCAATCACTTCTTCCATAGACAGGCCAAGTTCACTCTAACCGTTCCACTTCCAACTGGACTGTGGAGGTTCATTTAGACAATGCAAACTGGATGCCTACCTCACAAAACTCAAATACACAAACAAGTACTATAACTCCTCACACTCTAACTTTGTTTCTCATTTCCCCAAAGTGTTAGAACCTTCATACAGCTGGGTTATGTGCTGGATCAAGTGTGTTCGGGGGGGAGGGCACAGGAGAAAGGGGAAGACAGCTCACTGTACGTCAAAGCAAGCCAGCAACCTAGCAACCATATATTAAAAGGTGTGTGTGTTTTTGTGGGTGTCTCTATGCCAGGAATAACTGAAGCAGATATTATTCCATTTGTAATTCAAAAAATGTGAAAAGGGATGGGGAGAAACTCCAGCTGCTGGTCTATTTTGGGGTCTGTCAAAATCCACTTTCACAAATACAGAGTCTTAACACTTTCTATCCCATCTGTCTTAGACAAAAATGAAAAATCTAGACCTGAGCAAGTTTGTAGCTTTGGTTTGAAATGAGACTCTTCAAACCAGGAGTGAACCTTACTTCACATACCACACTTTCTTCCAGCTGGTAATATGCAAAAATCAAAGGGGCAGAGAGGTTGCCACAAAGATTTTGCACTTTAGTAACACACTAGATCAGTATTCTTTTAACCTATGAGTGCACTAAATACTTCTAGAAATCTACATTTAAGTTAGCAAATGGAAGCATCAAAGATTCTCAGGGAGTGGAACTAGCTTTAAAAAGATTTACTTGAGTGAGAAGTTTATCTTTTAAATTTTGCCAAAGTCTCTCATTCTGCAAGAGAACTGAGAGTTTAGATCAGCAAATACACACTCCCACCCCACCATCATAGGCAGTCCCGGGGTGCATATCAACTTCTGAACCACACCATCCCACCCTGCTAGCATGTGCCTCACCAAGAGGGTTAGCCGACATCAGGTGTAACTTTCATGCCACCAGATGAAAACAAGTGTGTCCTTGTGTGGGGTGGGACGGAGAGGGGGAGACAAGAGGTGCAGGTCTAAAGACTGCACTCAACACCTCACCCTTCCAGCCACACTCCCCACACTGCAGCTCCCGACAGCCCGTGGCGACCCTACCACAACAGCACACAGCACACACTGCCATCCACCAGCCCTGTAACATCTCCTCCAGTGCCACATCCCTCAGGTGTCCTGGTCTACAAGATCCGGCTTCTGCTACTCCTTCTCACCACCACCACCACACCAGCACCGGCACCAGGAGGGGGAAGGAGAGGGGCAGTTACCTTGTTTTTGACCCCGCAGTGGCAGCAGACAGTCCACAGGTACTTGAGGGTCCTCCACAGCAGGATGATAAACAGTCCCCCAAAGAAAGTGACCATGGACGAAGCGAGGAAAGCCCACCACATGCGCTGTCCGCGGCTATCACAGGGCACCTCCATGGTCACCGGGATGATGAGCGCATCCATCTTGGGCACATTGACGGGGGAGGAGGACGAGTCTGTGTTGAGATTGTTGGCGTTGATATTGTTACTCATTCTAACGCCGCCGCCGCTGCCGCCCGGGTAGGAGCCGCCGCCGCCGCTGCCATTTGCCATAGCTAACAGCGAGCCGGGCGCGCAGGGGCTTCCGAGAGCTCCTCCCGCCGCCAGCGCCCCCCAAAAAACCCATCACCAGCCATATTGCTGCTGCCGCCGCCGCTGCTGCTCAGCGGGAAAAGGAAAATGATAATAATATAAATAAAAAAAAACAAATCAAAACAAGCAAACAAAAATAAAAATTAACCGAACAAACAAACCAAAAAAAAAAAAAAAAAAAAAAAAAAAAGAGGAGAAAAAGC
>JANHGN010022615.1:36863-56823 GCA_024605025.1 Megaceryle maxima | reverse complement strand
AACCCCCCCCAAAAAGCCCCCCCTCTTTCCCCCCCGCCCGCTGGACTTGGGGGGGGGGGGGGGAAAAAGAGGGGGGGGGGGTGGGGGGGGGGGTGGAGAGGAGGGGAGACAGGGAGCCCTGTGTGAAATCAAAGCCCCGATGCCGGGCACGGGAGGCGGTGCGGAGCCTCCAGCTGCTGCTCGGATTACTTTGCAGCCGTGGCAATCCCGAGCACTCTCCAAACCACCATTACACCGGGAGAAGGAAAGGGTAAGGGATCCCGGCTGGAGAGACGCTTCATCTCCCACCCCCGATACACCCCACCCCGGCTGCAGCCTTCGGGGGGCGAAGGAGCCGGGCTGGGGGCTCTTAAGGACCCACTGCACCTCAAAATTCTTCCAGAGGGGGAGAAAAAGTACTTTACGTCCATCCAAGACCTCTGTCCTTCCCCCTGCGCCCCGCCGCCGATACCCGCCCCCCTCCCAACACCGCCTGCCGCTGAGACCCGACGCGAGGCGAACTCATCACACGCCAAAACTTTCCTCATTTGGAGACTGAAGGGTGACATGGGGCTTCCCAGCAGACACCCCCCAGGGCTGGCCGTGAGCATCCCCAGCTCCCCGGGAGGGGGGGCTGGGGGCGGCAAGGAGGGACTCACCGGGGCCGGCGTCGGTTTCCACCGCCGGGCCAGTTCCCACGGCAGCGCCAGTTCCCACGGCGGCGAGCGGGCGCCGTCGGGAGCCAGCAGCAACAGGGCTTGGGGCAGGGTAGCCCCTTCTTCTCTCCTCCTTCTCCCTCCTCCTCTTTCTCGTCCAAGGCGTGCAGCTGGCCGGGCAAACGAGGCTGCCCCTTTCCCCGCAGGAGGAGGGAGGAGGGAGCTCAACAGATGGCTGCACACAAGGGAACATCTGGGAGGAGGAGGAGGAGGAAGGAGGCAGGAGGCAGGACTTGCGTTCGTCTGTGCCATTCCTGCGCTGGCAGACCCCCCTTATGGTGGAAAACCGGGGTGTGCGTGTGTGTGTGTGTGTCAAGCTGGCTTTGCACAAACACACTCCCTCTCCCTGCTTCTCTTCATCCCCCCCCCCGGGTAAAATCCTTTGTGGTCCCTTTGCTTTTTTGGGGATCTCTCCGGAGTTAGCCTCACAGCGCAGCCTTGTTTCCAGCTCTGACCTCTGCTGGGCTGTATTTGCAGGAGTGGGTCCTATTCCTGAACACTGCTCTGCAGCCAGTTTTCCAGGTGTATAGGGCCAAGGTCAGCTCTGGCACCCCAGGGTGCTGAGTAGGACAAAGCAGCACCAAGGTGGATGAGAAGCTGGACATAAGCCAGCAATGTGCACTCACAGCACAGAAGCCAATCCCATCCTGGGCTCCATCCCCAACAGTGTGGGCAGCAGGTCGAGGGAGGGCATTCTGCCCCTCTGCTCTGCTCTGGTGAGACGCCCCCCTGCAGTGCTGGGTCTGCCCTCTGGAGTCCTCAGCACAGGAGAGAACAGGGATCTGTTGGAGCAGGGCCGGAGGAGCCACAGCAATGATGCAAGGGCTGGAACCCCTTTGCTGGGAGGCCAGGCTGAGAGAGTTGGGGTTGATCAGCCTGGAGAAGTCTCCAGGGAGCGGGCCTTTCCATACTTAAAGGAGGCCTATAAAAGAAAGACAGGAACAATCTTTTTAGCAGGGACTGTTGCTAGAGGACAAGGAGTGATGGGAGATTTAGACTAAATACAAGGAATAAATTTTTGACAATGAGGTATGGGTGAAACATTGTCCCTGATTGCCCAGAAAGGTGGTCAATGCCCCATCCCTGTAAACATCCCAGGAGAGGTTGGACAGGCCTCTGAGCAACCTCCTCTAGTTGCAGATGTCCCTGTTCCCTGCAGGGGAATTGGACTAAATGACCTTCAAAGGTCCCTTTAATGCAAACCATTCTATGATTTTATGATTCTATAACGTCTGAGCAATGCCGGCAGACAGGAGACTGAGATGTATAAATTGTATGGTGAAAATCCTGAAACAGGATAAAGCTAAAAACAACAAAAAAAAATCCAAGGCAGTAGTAATTCACAGTCTGGGGAACAGAGTCTAGACCCCATCACCGCAGGATGGGCAATCCCTGGGTTTTCTCCAAGGAGCTTGTGAAAGAGCAGGCCTGCACCAGAATTTCTTGCCTATTGGGTGTAAGGGACCAGCAGTGGCTCGAGTTGTGGTGCTTGTACTGGATAAAGAACCATAACCCTACCTAGTGTCATGGTGCTGTGGCAGTGGACAAGGCTAAAAGCACAAGGGTCCATGAGTCACAGGGGACTCCTGTGGCTGACTGCTGCTTCCCATGCCATATCCCTTGTGCTATCCATGATTAGTGGCCTGTTCCAGGTCCCAAGCTGTACAGTTGCTTGTTTCTTAAAAACTTTAGGCTAAGAAGGTGCAAGCAGGATCCCTGTGTTTACTTTTAGTAGTGCTGGTGCTTTGAAATACACCACATGTCCCAAACCAGTGATCAGTCTGCTCAGACTGAGACCCTCAAGCATGCATGTTGCTGAGATTTGCATTTAGCATCTTCTTGTGATGAAAAGGTGGCAAAAAAGCAGTTTCTTGCTCTGCTCAGCTGATTTCTCCAAGCACATCTCTCCATGACCTTCCTGAAGATTTGTAGGTTGACCTCCCTACAGCGATCACAGGGGCCAGCGCTCAAGGCAGGAGATATTGTGGGCATCGGGAGGAGATTGCAGTGGTTCATCTCCACCCTTGGAATTTCCAGGCATGGCTTATCTGGGTTATGTGCTGACTCTGCACCCACGTCTCAGGAGCCGCTTTTTGGGAATCACCATCACTCTGAGAGCTCTGCCAAGGAGGGGACAAGCAGTCCCAGGAGAGCCAAGCAGAGGAAATCTGTGCTCAGGACTGAGATGAGCCAAGGGCTTTCTGTGGAAAACCCTGGGAAAACCCCTTAATCTTTGTTGTAATTTTCCATGTAAAGGTGGCAGTGATATCTCCAGACAGTCTGCTGTAAGGTTCCATTCATCCAGATCTTTGCCCTGTTCACTTTTATAGCTCTGGGTAGGGGAAGTTGCTAAGCTGGAGGCTTTTGTTTAGTTTTCCATTTTGTTCATTTTTCCGTGCCTCATGCTAGGCCTTTGCCATGTCAAAGTTATGTTCACTAAAACAAAATACCAATTTGAAGCTGGAGGAATTGGGAATTGAACTCTCTAGCTAAGATGTCCAGTGGTCAATGCTGACAGGTCTGATGATTTTAAAGGAAGAACTGAAAAACATGAACCTGATTTAAGAAAGGTCTTTAAATTTTGTTTTCTTTATTTGAAGCTTAAAACAAGCCTGCTTTGCAATAGCTGCTAGTGATGGACGTGGGAAAATTGTGTACTCTGAAATTTTGTTCCTCAGATGAAAAAATAATCAATGGAGAGATGTTCTGGCTTGAACTTCTAATGCTAAGAAAGATTTTAATAAAATTTCCCTGTTTTGATGGAGTTAGCTAAAAACATGTCAGGGAGAGGTCTGATAATTTAATTCTGGGTGATCTGGGCGATGTGGATGATCTGGGGGTAGGGGCTAGCCCTGGTTTAATGTTAACACAAAGTTAGCCCTGATGAGTGTCCATTTCTGCTTCAAATGTCTCCCACTGAAATCTGCACTTCGCCTGAAAGTAGGGGATCCTCCTGCTGGTGTGCAGCCCACAGCCTGCAGATAAGAATGACAAAGCAATGCCTCATGCTGCCACCTGTCCACATCTGTACCATGAGAGTTTCCATTGCAAGGTGCCTGGGCAGTACGGTCCATAGATGGATACTCCCTCCAGTAGACCAAACCCCGTTAGTTATGATGATAACACCAAGGTAATTTTTAGAAGGCACCTAGTCTTAAGGTCATGTTTTCTAACATTTCTATTTCTTTTCCACATGGGAGCATGTTTTCTCAAAGAGAAAAGTTTGGGTTTTTTTCCCAAGCTGTTTTCCATGGGCTGAACCTTCACGTGCAAAGCCAGCCGTGCTGGTTTTAGACACATTTCCCCACCCATCTCAGGCAGTTCACTGCCTAAATACAACAGGGTAGGATGAAAGACAGAAATTGAAAGGGATTTGCTTGAGGTCATGCAACACCAAATGATGCTAGGACCTCACTTTGGGCTTTTGGCACTGCTGTAGCCATGGGTTACTCTCCTTTTTTAGTTTGAAAAAGTAGATGAGGGTGGTTTTGCTAAAGTGACTCCCTTCCACCCTGATTGAAAGGTCTAGATGTAATTCTACCATTTTGAAACATCAGAAATCTGAGAGACAGATCTCCATGCTGTTCCTCAGCCCAGCTTCTTTCCTCTCTCGCTGCCTCCAGGTGTCAGGGCTTGGTCTGCTTTTATAGGCCATTTCTCCAGCTCAGCTCCACACCAGTACAAATGGATCTTCAGGTATCTCTCAGTACCTGCAGTCCTGAACAGCACCACTCCAAAGAGCCCTCATACACTGCTGCTGCAGAGACCCTAACATGTCTGGGGACCTTAAAACATTTTCTCCTAGCTTACTACTTCCAGGGCCATGCTGAGCCTTCCTCTGACCTTCTGTTCCCAGAAGACACTAGCTCAGTTCCTTGTTTCTCAACATGACATCATGCTTGGTTTGGCTTGTTAAAATCCAGACAACTCTTAAGCCAAAGTAAAGAAATCTGAGTCACTCTGGGTTTCTCCAGAATAAATTCTAATAGACACATATCAGGCAAAAGGAGTTAAAGAGTGAACGAGGATGACATAAACTGGATTAGCAAGAACTAGTGTTGGAGTTTTGCCTCGTGATGTCTGTGTCCCTCCCTGAGATCTCATTTCCCTTCCTTCTCTTATGCAATCCCAGGAAAGAAGGTTTCTCATGCACCAAACTGTTGCAAAAAGCCACAAAGCCACATGTGTGCCTTGCAATCCCAGCTCTGATCTTTTCCCTCACATGTCCCACTCCCAGGGTTTCCTGCACAGGAAAGAGCCTTCCCTTTCTGCTGTGCAAAGGATTGCTCATGAGCTCTCTCCTTTGTGGCTGAGATAGAGCAGATGTCTTAGGAACTTGTCCAAGCTCAATTACATTTTATAGGATTTCTCAGAAGGAAGAACCCTCAGCAGCCAACACGATTACTTGTGGAAGAGTTTAGTTATCGCAAGAAGTTAGAAAAAAAGCTCCCCACGCTGACAGCAAACAACCACCACCTGTTCCCACTGGGAAAATGTGAAAGAGATAGGTCTATCTGTCTACTCTGGTAATGTTTCCCACCCTTGTGGGAGTCCTGTAGTAAGTACTCCTGTAACAAACCAGGCTTAAACCCGCCCCCACCCCCCCCCCCCACCTGCAGCTGTGCCTGTGTCATTCAGGGGAGTTTGACCATCTTGGAAACACATTGCACTCTGCTGGATACAGCCTTGGTCAAAAATACAGGTTGTTTTGCAGGTCCATCCCTGCCCTTTGTCCATGGACCGTGTCTTATGGATGGAAGTCCGCTCATCAGTGATTGACTGCAGTCAAAACACTGGGTCTGTGTTGACTAATGGACTTGTATGGAAAACTGTGTCACATCTTTGCTCAATGTGTTTATTGTATCTTCTTTATTGAGGGACTGTGGGAAAAATACATAAAGAATATTTGGGAAAGGAAGCAGAACCCAGCTTCTCCTGGTGGAAGCCCCATGGCTGTTGGCAAAGGTCAAGGTTCCTCTTGCTCATTTTTCCTGCCTGGCCACATGAATTTTGCTCTTTTCAGTGCCTGGTGACTTGCCTGACTTTAGTGTCTTGAGCAAGAGGGACAGAGGAGAGCTCCTTCTTCACTATTTATTCCTCTATAGCCTGGTGGATTTGACATTGTTTTGTCTAGTGGGAGCTATAGATTTTGGCTCCCTTGGACTGAGTATGCCTTCTTTTCTGCATTTTGACCAAAATTAAGCAGCAGGAAAGGAAGGCAGCTCCCATCCCTTTGCTGTTCAGTAGTCTGACTTACAGAATATTATAGAATTGTAGAATGTTTTGGGTTGGGAGGGACCTTTCAAGCTCATCTAGCCCACTCCCCCCCTTCAGGGAACAGGGACATCTTCAACTAGAGCAAGTTGCTCAGAGCCCTGACCTTGGATGTTTCCAGGAATAGGGCATATGCCACCTCTCTGCACAATTATGCAGGAGCACTGAGTCTCCTGGGGGATCACCTAGATCCCATTAACAAAGGGAGAAAAGTAAAAGTCTCATTCAAGTCCATTGAATCACACCTGAATTTCTTCTCTCCACGGACAGTGGAGGAGGGCACTTATGATAGTTTTATCACCATACTATGGCCAAGCATCAGGTACCGTAGAGCCTAAATAGCCTGCCCAAGGGAAGGGTGGGCTTTTGTCCATCTGGCTGTATTAGATGCTCCCAGCAAGTGTGTGGTTGTTTCCCAGCAAGCTGCTCACTGGACTGTTTGTTTCCATTCTATATATGTTGAGTCTCTCATTGAAGATATTGACTTCTCTTTGACATAAGTTGATATTTAGGTCTTGAGTTAATAAATATTTAGATCTACTTGGGTGAAATTGATGTGTCCTAAGCTCTTTCAGCTATTATTAATGGTTAAGCCCTGGATCCAATGGATTCAAGACCCATTTCTGCAATGGTATTTGTAGATTTAGTCTATACTGTTCATGAAAGGTCATATCCTCAGCTGTGTTGAGTGCTTCCTGGAGTCATCATGACCCATAAGATCATAAGGAGAAAGTAAAGCAAAGGGGTTTTATCTTTGTTTTCTTCTCCATTTTGTTTCAACAACTTCACATTGGCATCAGCAGATAAATCTGTAGACTGAAGTGGTGCTGGCATCTTTCTAACACCACGTTGTGTTTTCCACTCAGTTCCATGTCTTTGGATCCTCTAATACTCAGAATTTTCTTAATTTCTATTTCCTGTATAAACTGGATGGAATCAGAATCCCTTTGAGATGGTGGAAATCCTTGAAAATCAAAGCCAGCCTATGTGGCCCATATTTGTCCCATAAGTCTGGACTGAAAGCATCTGTGTGGTGCATTCAGGGAACCAGTGCCCTACTTGTGTGCTGCAAGCTACTTTTGTCATGTCATCCCAAAAAGGATACTGAAGCATGGGTTGAGGACCTTCATCCAGACTTTCAGAGACTTGAAATTCTCTTGGAGGACACTGAAAAATAAGACTAATTTATATTACCAAGGTGAGAACTAAGGAGGAATAAGGTAAGAGCCATGTACCATGCATACAGACTACAGAGTTAGCTCCGAAGATGTAAACTCAATAATTTAGTCTGGAAGGGATCTCTGGAGGTCTTTGGTCCAAAACTCCAAAGTTATGTCCAACTTTAATCCCACAAAGCTCTTAGACACGCACTTAACATCTTGCATTTGCTAAAGCTCCATTGACTTCACTTCTGTAGAGGACTGAGAGTTTCACTCAACACCTCTGGCCTTTGTTACATGTGTGGGTACAAGTACACTGCTGAAACAAGCCCTGCAGCACCATGTGTTATGGGAAAAAAAAAAAAAGGAACAATAGACATTATTTAGATATTTTTTAAATGCTGTTGCCAGAGAAAGCTGTTGACACAGTTCTCTTACTCCCTAAGCAATTAAGCCTGTTTTCCTAATCCCCTACACATTTGTGTCCTGCAGTACTCCCTGTTCCTCCCAGTGTCTCCTACCATTCTGGTCAAGAAGAGGCAACCTACAGTATTGCTGGTAGGTACCCTAAGGTACCAGCTGGTGGACTGATCAGTTGGCTGCTGCCTTGCAGGATGAGTAAGGAACTGCCTATTAGTAGGCCCATTAACACAGATTATTTTGCATTTAATTTTCCTTTAATTTGTCTTGAATTCTCCTTTCCCTGGTTGCTGATATTAATGAAACTTGTAGGAACTTCATACTCCTACAAAGCGGCAAAGACCCCTTTCTGAAAGTGGGGTCAAACTTACTGGCCAACAGACTTAAAAATGTTGATGCTTAGTGGCTAGGCAAAAGACCACATGGGCATAATTTTGTTCAGGAACCAGCCTAGGAGAGCAAAATTAATCCAGTCTCAATAAAAGGCAGCATTTTTTCCCATTCTTCTGCTTTTCTCAGTCTAAGATAAAATGGTTCCAAAAGTTTTTGCCTTCTTTTAATTTGGAAGATAAAATTCACCTATGCACTGAAGCCTTGGAAGCAAGTTTTTAGCCCACAGCACAGAATCATTACTCAATGAAGTTAGCCTTTGAATAGCCAAATTTCAAAATAAAAGATTGACTTGGGGTGCTTTTGCTTGACACTTGAGAAGATTAAGCACCATATAGTGGGGAATCAAGACAACAGGACACCAAATATTGGGAAAATCTTTCATCTGGTGGAATTGCCTGCCACAGGAAGCAAGGGATGCCCTTGTTGCTGGTACTTTTAAAGTTAGCTTAGGACAAGAATGAAAACACCTACTGTCTAATATCTAGATCCTGTTTCTTGAAATCTTAATGAAAATATTCTGACTGCAGAGGGTACAGCAGAATCTTCTCCCTTATCTGTCTGCTAATCACTCTCTCCCTCCTCTGAAGCTACCTATAATGTCCATTGCTATGGTAACTGAGCATGGTATGTATCACAGATGAGATGACATGCATCTTTTCATGCTTTAATAGCTCCTCTGTTTAGGCTGCAGCCTTCCCTCATTGCTGAGTTCCCCAAAGGATGTGTGTACGCTGACTTCATGGGTTTGCATCTCCTCGTGGGTAGCTGCTATGCTCAGCTGCTGAACCTCTGGCACCTCAAAACCCAGTGGGTTGTCATTCAAAACAGCTTCACACAGACTGTAAATTTGTGATGCATTCCTCTGTGATTTAATTACATATATTTTTAACTGGATGGCATGAAGATATTTTGAAAATCCAATGTTCATTTGGCTTAAAGTGTAATTACTCAATACTAATCACGCCTAGAGAAACGGGAGTTATTGCACTCTTGGCTTTGTCAGGCAGGTCAGTCATTAAAGTTTAACAAATGAAGCCAATATTTTATCTCAGCAAGTGTACATCAGTGAACATTGATCCATTGGCTGTTTGTTCATGCTCCAAAATACATACCCATCAATACCCAGAAGCTTTGTGAACCCAAGGATGGTGTCATAATGACACAAGCAAGCAGTTGTCAGCAATGCTTAGGAGATTTACATAATCTTACAAAGAATTAGCTGTGGAGAAAGCTTGAGATTTAATGGTAAAAACAGATGATCTTCTCTATCACAGAAGGATATGTGGGGAGGTGTTAGCTGCTAACACAGCCTGTCTCCAACCTTGAAGTCCCTCAGCAACAACTAGACTTTATTTCTACTTCCAGAGATAAAGGCACCAGAATCCTTCACTGGGACAATAGCTGGATTAGTGCTATCTCTTGACAGTGCCTTCTGCAAAGTGCTTACATCTCAGTGGGGACAGGTCCACACAGCTTTAGATGAGGAAGAGGACACAGAGAAGAAAAGGCACATGCTGAAGTCCCTGACAACAACCTGAATTCACACTACCCTTGGCCAAGGTGACCTGAAAAAGTCCAGCAATAAGATGCCGGTTCCGTAACACTGTGCAGCAAACAAAGGCCCTCTTGTTTCATCTCCTGAGCACTGAGCTTGATGTGATCCCTTCCTTTTATTCACCTTCTCTCCCTCAAGAAGTAAACATGCAGGTTGAAGGAGTGAATCTTGATTGGTTTTTCCTTGCCAAACAATCTGAATGAAGACACAGTTCAAAATCACAGAATCACAGAACGGTATGGCTTGGAAATGACCTCTGGAGCTCATATAATCCAACACCCCTGCTAAAGCAGGGTCACCTAGAGCAGTCTGCACAGGATTGTGTCCAGGAGAGTTTTGAAAATCTCCAGAGAAAGAGACTCCACAACCTCCCTGGGCAACATGATCCAGGGCTCTGGCACCCTCACAGGAAAGAAGTTTCTCCTTATGTTTAAGTGGAACTTCCTGTATTCCAGTTTGTGCCCATTACCCCTTGTCCTATCACTGGGAACCACTGAAAAAAGTCTGGCCTCATCCTCTTGACCATGCCTTTTAGATATTGATCATCACTGAGAAGATCCCCTCTCAGTCTTCTCTTCCTCATGCTCATGCTAAACAACCTCAGGTCTATCAGCCTTTCCTTGGCACGGAGATGTTCCAGTCCCCTCAGCATCTTTATAACCCTCCACGGGTTATAAACATGTACTCTACAGTAGTTCCTTGTCTTTCTTGAAGTAGAGAGCCCAGGACAGGACACAATACTCCAGATGTGGCCTCACTAGGTCAGAGTAGAGAGGGAGGAGAGCATCCCTTGACCTGCTGTTCACACTCTTCTTCATGCACCCAAAGTTGCTCTACTGAAATGCAGGGGAGTGTAAACACTGGTGATGGAAAAGAGCTAGTTAAGCTGAAAACTACCTCTGGAATGTGAATAACTGATGGAGAAGAAATGTATTATAGTGGGAAACACAGTATTTTCTGTCTCAATTTGTGGGCTAGCAAGGCATATATATAATGGCCCAGAAGGTTTTGCTAGTTCTTTGAGGAGTATTGTATTTCATATCTGTGGCCAAAACCATATCAATTTGGTGGGTTTCATCTCCTTCCTTTACCCCCTTTTACTCTTACACTGCCCTCCTGCCTGCAGTAAAGCTCCTCAAGAGTTCACTTTCCACCCAAATCTCAAACCTTGAGCCTGGTGGTTTCCTCTGAAGCACACTGATGACTCAGAGCATGCCAGGGAGCTATGCAGCAAAGAGTGGGCTCCATGGGAGACAAAAACTACATTTTAACTATGGGAGTGATGAAGGTGCCCAAGTTATCCTGAGATAAAAAGGTGAGAAAGATAAGGCAGCTCTGCTGTACTGTGAGGCACATTTGCATGTATCAACGCTGTGCTTAGATGTATAAACACCTCAAGTGCCTCTTTGCAGGGCTGGTAGGGCTTGTGCATATTACTCCTCTTAAGGTAAGAACACGTGTGTGTGTGTGCCAGCTGTAATGAGGCTGTATTTCCGACCGAGCTAGCTCTCTCGGCAGATTATCTTTTTACCTGAGTGATAAAAAGATTTTCTGCTATGTCTGCCTATAGCCTCCTCTCAATGAGTGTTTTAGTGAGGCTGCTGGACTTTAGTGTCCAAATTATTGTGGATGAATGAGTGAATAGTTGAGAACTTTTTTATCCTGTTTTATCCAAACCCAAGGAAATGGAATCACCCTCAGCACCTCTGTTGGCCAACCATGATGTGCTGTTGGCCAACAGCATACAGAGGGGAGAAGACACAGAGGAGAAGTGATGCAAAAATCTAGTGTTATGGAAAAACACGCTAAAGAGACAGATATCTAAGGGGCAAGAAGAAGCTCTAACTTGTGTGTTGAGACCAACCCAGTAGGAGAGGTGTCTCTAGTAGCTTCTTGGTTTCTCTGTTCTGTCTTTTCAGTGTGATGAGTTTGAAAGTGTTCTTGGAGGCCCATTTTCTGATTGTTCCCTGATTGTAAATTGATTTTTTTTTCCTCATTTTTAATGGAGATAGCCCATGCTATCCTAAGAGGCAGCTCCCAAGTCTAGCAGAAAAGGGTTCTGTCCCATTATTCCTCCTGGTGTTGACAAGCCATGGCTGGGACAGCCTGGGGTTTCTTCCCACCCACATGTCATTCTATGTGTCAGTAATGAGAAAAAAAAAATAGCTATACTGGCACTTTGCAAGCTTCATTAAGTGATAGCTGGAGCCTTGGTGCTCCAGCTTCTAGGAGGGTGTGAATGTGGGTTATCTCCTCAGGGTTCACACAGATAGGGTCCAATCAGAATGTTGGATAAAAAAAAAACCCCAAATTTTAACTCAGTCAGGTAGATTTTCTTGAATGCTCAGAAAAGCGTTAATGTTGCCATGAAGACCACACAGGTAATCAAGTGCCAAAGGGTGAATGGAGCAGACTGAGACTTCTCAGGGTCTTTATATACACTGGGGTTTAGTCCTCGCTCTCTGTCCATTCCCACTCAATAGTCCAGGGCACTCATAGGAGCCGGCGTGCATAATGACCTCTTGACTAAGCCACACTGATCAAACTTGAATGCATTTCTTTGGTCTTCTGTCATCTCTTTGATTTCTCTCTTGCCTCCATCATCTCTCATGTTCCAGTTTGTTCCTTGATTCTCCTCTTCTCTTGACCTGATTCCTCTCCCCTTGCTTCTTTATTAATCCTAAAATTGTTCTGCTGGGCATTTGCTTTGGCCCAAAGACATCCATGGTTCCTTCTGTTTGATACCTACTCCACTGAAGGCAGGTGATCCTGTTGCCTAGGGCAATGATGTAGGTATCTCAGACTGATACAGCTCCATGAAGACACCCTTTGTCTCCGAGGCTCTGACTTTCTATGCAATAGCATTACTGAAGGAATGTATCTTTAAAAACTCCTTCTGGAGGAAGTCCTCAGGTGTGCTCATGCTGCCCAAGAAACATAGATTAATCTTTTTGTTCTCTTCCTGCATTTTTTTTTCTCCCCAATTGCTGTCACTACTCTGGCACCAGCCACTTCTGTGTTTATTGGAAGTGTGTGTTAACAAAAGTATTTTTACTGTGTGTGAAGACTGTCACCACCAATTCTGATACATCTACCAATTGCTTGGTGTCATTTGAGTAAAATAAAGATCTTAATGATGTAACACCTGTTGTCATGAGATTCATTTCTACCTGGGTTGTTACTACATTGTATGAGAAGATGATGAGACATTAACATTTGCTTTGTGCAGCCTTCTGACTTCTTCTGACTTGAAGCTGTCACTTGGCTTTATCCCTGCTCTTACTGCTCCACAGAGCAATTGTAGTTACAATGCTTTCAAACAGAACATACCTCATTTCCTTACTTTCTGTGGTGCCTCTCTCTCTCTCTCAAAAAAAAAAAAAAAAAAAGACACCTTTAATCACCCCATCCTCACTCTTCTACTCATAGTCAGAGCATGCACATTTGATCTAACCCACTCCCACACTTCAGCGTTTTCCACCTAATGTTCCTATATAATTTACTTTAATCAGTCAATAATTACTTCTCTTGTGATTTGCCCCACTGCCCTGTAATATGTATCTTTATAGTTTCACCAGTGGCAGTAACGTGCATTATTTTTGACCAATCATTCAATACCTCCTCTTAGGCATGGGATGATCTTTAACAGTTCTGAGACATATGCTACTAAGAGGATGGAAGGGACTGTTGCTGCTATATAGTCCTTTCTATTTCATCTGACATTGGCTGAGAGTTGATGGTTTTTTTGTCTTGCAAGCTGTGCTTTTGATCTTGGTCTGATGTGATTGCATCCAGGGAGATGAGAATGTTCAGCCAAATACTCTTTCCATGTCTTCTTCACATTTGCTCACCAGGATTCCTTTTGGTGCTTCTTGCACTGGTATACTGTTGCTCCCCTTGAACACAATTTTTTCCATCTCAATTTCACACCTTGTTTTCCTGGAGCTTCTCTATACCCTGAAAAGGTTTACTTGCCTTTGGAACTTTTCCTCTGCTTTGTTTAGTGCTTTTATTTCCACTCTCCCATAATGCTTGGCTCTGTTTGCATTTTCCCTCTAATGCTTTTGTTTTGATGTTTGTCCAGCTCCTCCTTGTTTGCTTAGGCCTCTCAATAAGTTCCCTACTGTGTTTTCTATTGCTTCCTTAAATATTTCCCATCTGGTCTCTACTGAGATTTCTTTATCATTCCAGATTAATGGGCTGAAACGCTCTCCAAGTATTACCTTCTCTGTCTCTCTCAAAGATGTGTCTTTTAAACTTTACAGGATCAAATTTAACTCCAGTGTCACCCATGTTTCCCTTGGGCTTTAATGTGTTCATCATCTTTCCAATAAGTAATTCATGATCACTGCTGCCCTTCGGCATTGCTGTACACTTTCACATACAGCAGTGACTCTGTTGTGCCTTTTGCAGATAATCATGTGGTCCATCTGGTTTTGTGTGTGACCAGCTGGTGACCCCCTGTAAATTCATGAGGGAGCAAAATGCCACTGGTGATCAGACTTTGCACCTCACAGCAACCACTCAGCTTCTCCCCAGTTCAACTCCTCCCAGCCCTGTGTGGCCCAGCATATTGTTTTGTGTTTTATTTCTGCTTTTATCCTCTATGTTTCCAGCTTTTCCCTTCACAACTACCTCATAAATTGGGGCCGCATTTCAGATGGTCTCAGGCCTTAGTTTCCTGTTGTTCACAGAAGTCCTTATTCTTTTTGTATGTGGAGGCAATATTACTCATCTGGGAAAACCAAACAAACTAACAATCAAAACCAAACCAACCAAACAAACAAAAAACAAGACTCACAGAAAACCCAAAACCAACCAACCAAACAAAAATAGCCAACAAAACCCAAAACCACAAAACCAAAGAATATGCCAATTACTTGTGCCTCCAGGGTGTCTCTGGTTGGCAGATATGGATACAGAGCTCAGCTGTGCTGCTTACTGGTCTGGGGTGAGAGGGAAGTCCAGGAGCCCATCCCAGAAGTTGTGTGGTTTGTTCAGCCATTCTCCAACCTCCATGACCATTTCCATGATGAGGCAGATGTTGGTCTCTTCTCCCAGCTAACAAATGATAGGACAAGAGGGCATGGCCTCAAGTTGCACCAGGACAGATTTAGTATGGACATTAGGAAGAAATTCTTCCCTGAAAGGGTTGTCAAGCCCTGGAACAGTCTGCCCGGGGCAGTGTTTGAGATGTGATCAATGAAGAGAATTGAAAGACAAGTAGATCTGGTGCTGAGGGACATGATTTAGTGGTGGACTTGGCTAGGCTAGGTTAATGATATGACTCAATGATCTTAAAGTTCTTGTTAAACCAAAATGATTCTATGATTCTGTGTGTTTGGGTCATTCATTAGATTGAATTGTAAAATAGTTCCTGTAACAAGTTCTGGATGTAATGACTTGTTATGCCCATCTGGCTTATGTGAAAGCCTCGTGATCCTCTGCAGGACTTGTTGGCATGGGAATCAGGTCCACCTTCATAATTTGCCTTCCACAACTGAAGTTTGGACTGCTTTGACTTAAAATCTGAGTTTTCCTCTGCCTACATAGACTGCCCAGACAAAGTGAAGTGAATTTCTTCAGTAGAAGATGAAACTTTTTTTTTTTTTTTTCCCTCTTAGACAAATTCATGTCATTGTATTCAGTAATATTTGATGTGATTTTTCTGGGTCATTCCCATCCATCACCTAAATATGGAGCTGCAAAGAGTCTGTATCATGGAGTAGGAGCAACCCGTCTTCCTTTAGTTTTTAGGATATGCAATAAAATGTTTATTAAAATATTCTGAAGTAGAAAACACAGTGAACACAGAGGACATAAAAGGATGGGATTCAATTTGAAATTGAAGTACCTACGTTTAAGTGACTGCATTAGGCATGTGAGATATGCATCTAAGCTCCCACAACAGTGGATAGAAATGAAGTTGCTGCCTAAATACAACCATCCCGGGCTATGTGAGATGCTGTCTGGGCTTTCTTACTGGCTTACAGCTGTCAGTCCCTTAGGGCACAGGAGTGGACTGGTCTTGTGTCATACTATCCAGCACCATGTGGATGTGTCAGACACCTGATGCCACCTCCAAAAGCACTTAATGTTTTCATTTGCATCAGCTGAGCTTCTAGTCAACACTGCCAATGTAGCCCAGACTCAGCTAAGCAAACACAGGTGTGGAGTTTTAGAGGCAACTGAAGCCCCTTGAAGCCCCTCAACTGTGCAGACCAAACCTCCACTGATTGTGGTGCAGTCTCAAATGCTCATGGAGACAATTAGGCTTATTTGCCTCACCAAGGTGCAAAAGGGATGAGACAGTTGCCTCAGGGAATTATGTCATCACCTTAAATTAACCCTCTTTTCTTACAACCTCAAAACATCCAGACTTTGGATTAGCAGTGGGCACTGCAATTTTTTGTAGTTCATTGTAGAATCCTCCCAGAAACAACCAAGCTCAAATCACTGTTGCATTGCTCTCAGTTTTGTCACTTAAACCATTGCAAAATTGTGTGAGATATGGCCAGAATGATGGTCTTTGATACTCATTTTGTGGAGTGCAGATGAATAAGTTCAGGGTAATTCCCAAAGAGTTTCACTGGGAATTTCCTACAAGCCACATCTGGTATCCCACAGACAGACTCTCCTTGGGATCCCAGGCTGCAGGGTTCAAAATGCACAGAAAACTAGAAAGAGGAGTGATCCTTATTGGCATTCCTGAATAACTGGATCATAGCTGAAACCACTGCATGGAGGGAAGAGCTGAAATGTGATGAGCAGAGCAGCTTGGTCCATGTTTCATTGTGTTCAGTGTAGAAAAAGCAACATGTAACTGGTGTTTCTCAAGAGAAATACATCTAAGGTGAGTAGTGCAAATGTAGATCAGCTGTGATCTTTCTGTGATCATAGTTTATTCCATTCTGTAAACTGTTAATGCCAAATGTGTACATCGATTGCATATCACCTTCTCTCCTTAACAGCTAAAATTTACAACAAAGTTGGACCTAACCAGGGCTGGAATAGGAAAATGAAGGACAAAAACATCTGTAACTGATATTATTTCTTAACCATCCATAGCCAAAGTCCCAAAAATGAGTCAGAGATCCCAGGGCTGGAAGAAAACAGCCTGATCATTTAAGCTGACCTACTGCAACATTAAAGCAACAAAATCTCACTCATTATGAAGTTCATCAATAAAGAACTGACTATGCCAGAGCACATCTTCTCAGGAGACCTCCACTCTTGACTCATAGCATCTTACAGGAACAGTCAATACCTACATAGAAATATACACTTAGTTATGAAAGAAACTGATAGTCAGTTATCAAAAATGCATAGCTCAGACTCTGTACTTAGGAAAATCAATGAAATATAGAAAATTGCCAAAGCTGCTCTACAGGACATAATAGTCAGTAAAACTGGTAAGACCAGAGAGCTGCCAACACATGATTTCCTCTCTTGGTGACTTTCTTGCTTTTTTTCTTTGTGTGCCTTCAGGGATAGGTTAAGCTTCTGAGCGATGTGTTGCACAGCCAAGATAGAGATGCATGCATTGGCTTAGACTGCAAGATAGTGCAGACTAGACCATGGTCTGCTTAGATTTGCTTTTCCCCAAGACAAGTCTTCTCTGATGAAGCTGATCTTTTATTCCAGATAGATTCACATCTTGTGACAGTGTTTTAAGCAGATACACTTCTTCTCCTGAGGTGAGGTTTGCAGACCCTAAAACTGAACCACCCAACAGATGCAGAAGAGAGCTGAAGGTAGTGATGGCATCTAGACCATTTGACCTTCCATATTCAAAGCACTGGTCTACAGGCTTCAATGCACAGAGAATGCATAATTAAATCACAGTAAGTGTTACTGACAGTCAAAGTGTAGCTCAGCATTTACTGTTGCTATGTTGTGATGTCTGTGACGGTGAATAGAGAAATGTTCACAGTTTCCACTGGAAGTGACTTCAGTGACACTTTCCTCTTCCTTTTTCTGTCAAAACACATTTAAAGTGATAAAGCTTAGCACTCACAGGAGACATTTTTCCAAGCTGCCTGTGGGCATCTGTTTGTGGGTTTCCTATTAAAACAGACCTTCAAATACAAAGACCACTTGGAAAATCCCAGTTCTTTGTAGGGATTCAGAACAAGCAATCTGATATCATATAAGGAATCTGTTTTGGTTTTTTTTTTGGGGGGGTGGAGGCAGCAGGGGGGATTTGAGCACTATCTCAGTCTCAGATCCCCTATAACTGGCCTACATTTTTATTCATTAAACCACTTGATCAACTCTTGTAGCAGTGGCAAATTCAGCCTATTCCAACTTTAGATTCTACTATTCATTAGAAGACTAAAATCATTAATCATAACCTGAGCTGCATCAAGAGAAGCTTGTCCAGCAGATCAAGAGAGGTGATTCTCCTCCTCTATTCAGTTCTCATGAGACATTACCTGGAGTACTGTGTTCAGCTCTGGAGACCAACATAAGATGGACATGGACCTGTTGAAACAGGTTCAGAGGAGGGCCTTGAAGATGGTTAGAGGGCTGGAACTCCTCTGCTATGAGGCCAGGCTGAGAGTGTTGGGGTCATTCAGCTTAGAGAAGAGAAGCCTCTGGGAAGACTTTATTGAAGCTTTCCAGTATTTAAATGGGGCCTACAAGAAAGCTGGAGAGGGACTTTTTTGCAGGGATGTGTAGTAATAGGACAGGAGGTAATGACTTTAAACTGAAAGAGGATACATTTATATTAGATATAAGAAATTCTTCACTGTGAGGGTGGTGAGGCACTGGCAGATTGCCCAGGGAAGTTGTGGATGCACCATCCCTGCAGGTGTTCAAGGCCAGGTTGGATGGTGCTTTGAGCAATAGTGGGAGGTGTCCCTGCCCATGGCAGTATGGGGTGGAACTAAGTGAATTTTAAGGTCCCTTCCAGCCCAAACCATCTTTATGATTCTATGAAACAAATATGAAGGCACACAACAGAGGTGCTCTCCCCATTCTGTGCTGTTTCCTATACATCACACATTTGTACATGTGGTGCTACCACCAGTGCAACTTGTGCAGGGTCTACAGGTGGCATAAGATGAGAGGAGGAGGCTATGGCATAAAAAGTCTGAGAGATCTGAACTTGCTTTTCATTTGGATCTATTGCAGCCAGAATTGTTAATCTGCACAAACCACAACTTCTGCTCTAATTCCCTCCAGCCTTAGAGGTAGGGGTGGAATGAAAAAGATGGGTTACGGATTTAGAAACATGATATCAGCTTTCTTATAGTCACAAATTTTAAAACTGGAGAGGCATTAAATATCACCTTTGACTTCCCTGTGGCCCAGAGGTTCCCATGCTTTGAGGCGAGTTTGTTACCAGTACCTAAGATGCTGTTGCATTTCCTAACATGGAAACATGGCAAATGCATTTTAGAAATAGGCACAAAATCACAGCAGCGACTGAAAAACAACGTCCTTTGTCTCTCAACCTTCCCCCAAGTGCTTATACAATTGAAAATTAAATTGCACCTCTGGGCTGAGCTGCAGCCGTGCTCCTCAGAGGCCCCTTCAATCCAATTGGCAAAGGATGGGGTCTGGCAAGGCTTAGTCAGCTCATGTTTGTGAAACGCTTTGGAAACGAAAACTGCTGTGCAGCACTGAGTCATGCAGCTGTGACTGTGGAAAAGTGAAGTCTGTGGAGCTTAGGAATACATCTGGATCCCTTGTGGAGAGCAACTGGGCTCTGTGGCTAAAGTATAGATTTCATATTAGCAACAATAGCTCAGAGTCGAGCACTGGGCACCTCAGAACTGTAGACTGGTTCAGGAAAAGTGAAGTTGGGTGTTTTTGCAGGCAGAGTAGCCTATTAGGGACTGACAGGCATCACTCTTTGGATATGTATTCTGCTCCCCAGTACAATGACAGAAGTGTGGCTGTGCACTGTGGAGGGAAGCATTTGCTGCTCTGGATTTATCAGAACCTTGCATGGAGAAGGGAATTAACTTGGTGAGCAAAACCAGGCACTTAACTGAAGAGAAACAAGACCAAATAATGTTTCTGTGTCCAAGACAGTTCTTACTGTCAGTCCTGGGCAGCTGGCCTGACTTTTACAGTAACTGGTTCCCTCCTGACCTCCTGTGCCCATTACTGTGTTCATTATGATTCTCATGTGATGAGTGAACAAATGAAGCAAAAGGGCCATTTTCATACCCCCTTTTCTGATGCCTCTGTTCAAGGAGTGAGGTGCCATTCAGCCATTCCAGGATTCACAGCAACCTGTGGTAACTGGATGCTTTAGGTGCCTCTCTTGGATATTGTTTTCATTTCTTCTGAAGGACCTGAACCACATATGTATAAGCCACTTGATTTGAATCTGCTTTTTAGGGGACCTAAAGGTCTGGTTTTCTTCAGTTTATGCAGTTATCCACTTATGCTTCTTTCAGTTTTTTTAGGTTTAAGGGTTTTCTTTTGAAAGAAAGAAAGACCAATGG
>JANHGN010022615.1:0-27115 GCA_024605025.1 Megaceryle maxima | reverse complement strand
CTTCTCTTCTCTTCTCTTCTCTTCTCTTCTCTTCTCTTCTCTTCTCTTCTCTTCTCTTCTCTTCTCTTCTCCTCTCCCCATGCATCTTTAGGATACCCATCTTGAATCATGTTTCCATCTTCTTCTCAACAGAGGAGCAGCAGGGTCAGGATATGGGATCAACTGAGCATCTTAGTGGGTTGGGACTGGCTGTGAGAGGCCAATTTCTGTTGCCTGTCCATCCTGTATGCTCCAGTGTGCCCTCCCAAATGTGTCCTTTGCTATAGCTCCATGATGCAGAGTCCACATATCTGCACATACAGAGGCAGTTTACTTCCTAAAACCTCCATGTAGATGCCTTACCTTCACTACATTGATTTTTCTATCAGATACTTTCCAAGTGGTTTCTAATTACCATTTTCCGTCTCACAGACATATGCAACAGGCCCAGCAGAGCCTCATGGTGGGAGTGAGTGGGAGGAAAAAGGGTTGTTTGAGCTCACATTGCACCATCCTGGTAGAACCAGTTTCCCCAAAGAATCACATCCTGCTGGGCTTTTAACACCTTGCTGTTGGCACATCCCTGTGTCTCTCATGTCTGTGCAATCTCCAAAGCCTGTTGGGGGTGGGTTTTTTCTTCTCCCTGAGAAAGACTGTAGATGATGGGAGAGCTGGGGTCTCTCTATGCACCTCCCCTTTCTTGAGCCATTGCAAGTCACATGTGCTTTAGCACTGCAAAGGCTTCCATGGAGGACTTAATGCTGACCCTTTTCACCGATGACCGCTTGCAGTGTGTCTGGTGTGTGCTGACTGGTAAGCCAGGAGCTAAGAAGAGTTTGCCCCCCCCTTGCTTTACAGAATGCCTTTAGGTCTCCAAGCATTTGGCTTCAGGATTTCACCTGTGTTTGTGTGGGACCTAGTACAATGGCTTCAATTTGTGCTGAGAACTCATGCCTTTCTGCAGTAAAGATACCCCATATCAATAAAGAATGATAGAATCATAGAATGGTAGCATCATAGAATCATAGAATGGTTTTGCTTGGAAGGGACATTTAGAGGTCATCTAGTCAACCGCCCTTGCAGAGAGAGGAAGAATCCCCTCCCTCGACCTGCTGCTCATACTGCTCTGAATGCAGCCCAGGATGCCACTGGCTTCTGTGCTGCAAGTGCACGTTCCTGGCTCATGTCCAGCTTTTCACACCCCAGAACCTCCAAGTCCTTCTCCACAGGGCTGCTCTCTATCTCTTCGTCACCCAGCATGTGTAGATACTGGGGTCCCATGTGCAGTACCTTGCAGAGGATCAATGCCATGAAGGGGGTTTTACAACCAACCTCCTCACTCAAGTGTTGTAAGACATGGTTGTAGATGAAAAGGGAAAGCACCTATGTTAACTTCTGAAATCCAGAATCAGTTTTTGGTCTTGACTAATGGAGAGACCATTTGCCCTTTCAAGAGCGAACAATACACTTATTGAAACCACGGGAGGCAGGAAACAGAGCCCCATGGTGTCCTTCTTGAATAAAACCATTTTTCAAAGTTGGGACTGGGCTTTAAAACAGAGCCCCAGCTTGTGAAAAGACTGACTTAGTGTGTGCTGGGATCTGCAGGGTCCCAGGGAGGAAGCCGGCTCTGATAGGATTTTTTTTTTGTACAGTAGGGATGTCTGGTTAGTCTTCTGTAGCAAAACTATTCACAACAAAACACACACACACACACAAAAATCCCCATGACTTTTCCCTAATGGGATGAAATTTAGTGATCAAAATTTTGGCCCTTTTAAAGCCTCTTTGAAATCAGAGGCCGAGGTTTTGTAGTTGTTTTTTCTAAAGCTCTCTGTAACTGCTGACATATGCTGCACATATGGTTTCAATGTGATTAGACTTCCGATCTGGTTTTTTCTTCTTTTTGATTTGACAAAGTACCCACTCACCAGCCACATTTCCATGAGGAAGGGACTTCTAATAAGATTCCCAGAAAGAAATTAACTTCTGCAGACTCATTAAACAAATAATAAGCTCTGTTTTTGATTTCATTTTCCTCCCTTTGAAATATGTGGGAATTTGCCCAAAGGAGGGAGGCTTTAGGTGAGACAGTGATTTGCTTCTCCAAATGCCCTCAGGAAAAATTACTCAAGGGTAATTACCCATCTTTGCAGATACACTGGGAATACACAGATGACTTGGTCTAGTTAGGCAGCATTGAATCTGCAAGCACGCAGCTTATTAATTGTAGCGTGGAAAATGTCTGGAAGCTCTGGTGGCAAATAAGATGTCCCTTGGTGAGATGCTGCATCTGGCAGGGGGTGGGAATGCAGCTGTGTCTCCCAAAGAAGATGGATGGTCTGCTTCAGTCATGAAGATCACTGCAGACAGTACAGATCCTATCTGGGGTTTCCTCTTAAATATCATTATTAGGGTTAGATGTATGTTCAGGGTACCAACATCAGGTTGAGACCTTCAGGTCTTGAAGACCAGCAGGGATCTGCATCAATCAATAGCCAGAGACAAAAGTCTTCCTTGCTTTTTTGTCTCTTCTGAAGATCTCAGTATCAGAGTAAAGTTTGTCCCCACGTACATTAACAAAGTAGTTGCTGTATGAGAGCAGATTAATGCTCAGCATTGTCCTGTGTCCTAGATAACCCTGATGCCTTCAGGCAAAGCAGGGGAGGTGTAGGGCTTTGCTCCACTTTATAATGCCAGAACAGCCCACCCTGAGGGCAGATCCTGAAGCACAGAGGCAGCTACTGGTTATCAAAGCATATGCTTGAGACATTTTCACCACCTCATTTTATTTCTGAACACCTCTGATATCTCCCTCTGACCTGTTAAATTCTTGCAGTTCTGGAATTTCTCATTATGCTTAGAAATACGTAATAATGCTTTGAACCCTGTTGGTGTTCCCCATGTAGTAGTTATTCTTGAGCGACTCCTGCAGTAATGGATCCTTCAGGCTCATCAGACATGAGGCAAACCCAGAAGGGTCGCTGTAAAAATGCTTCCTACCCTTTTCAATATATCCCCTATGCAGCCAAACACTCCCGAAGGAGCCCTTTTCAGAAGTCTTGATTTATTTTATCTGCTCTATTTAAGCGCCCTTTTTTTTTTTTTTCATCAGTGAACTTTGCATTTACCTGTACAGATAAAGACAGCTGTGAACTTTCCTGACCCATTGTCTGTAGATTATGAAGTTCATGAGATGCAAGATTAACCTTGGGCTGCGATGTTTCTGGGCTGAAGTCAGCTGATGAAAGCAGAATGCAAAATCACTGCTGCACTCACTTTACCAAGATAAAAGTTTACTATCGCTAAGTTTGTAAAAGCTTACAAAACATTTATGTAATAGAAGAATGAAGGCCATGTAGTTACATGAGAAGAAAAAGTAGGTGCAGAAAATTACAGAACATTTTGACTAGTTTTTAAAGCTCTAAGAAAGAGCTAGCATCACATCCTTGGCTCTTGGGTGAACAAATTTTGATGAAGGAAATAAAGTATTGAATGAGCAAGATTTACTTTTGAGATTTCCAGTGAAAATATATCTTGCCCAATCATGCTACTTCCTGCAACATCAGCTGCTCTACCAGTCCAACAGGCATTTTTAGACTGGGACACAAGTATGATCTCAGCCTTGCTCTCCACATACCATTTTCTGTCACTATCTCTTGGAAATAAGAATCTTTTCCACTTCATTAGCATCACCTCTACCATAGAGGCATGAGGTGGTCTAACTGGTATAAATCCAATTAAATGTAAGACACTTGTTCTCAGAGTTAGCTGTTCTTACTTTAGCCCTAGAGAAGCTGGTGCACCTTGCTCACTTTCTCTATTAACCACTATCAAGTTGTTAATAAGACACTGCTTCTATTGCAGATCTGTTTCAGCTTGTTTGGTCTGGTGTTTCATGCCCTTTGTTTGCCTTGAACTGTGTTCGGACAACCTGGGTTGGCTTTTGTCAATCTTCAGTCCTTGCTCTTGTGACCTCAAATGCCAAGATGCCAAGTGGGATTTACATGAAAATTCCCCAAAGTGTCCTACTCTGTGTGGAAAGAGCAAAGAAGGAGGCTTTTAAACATGAACTGTGAGGCACTGGAGCTTACTGGGAGAAGGGATACATGTCCGAGAATCCACAGTTAGCACCTGGGTTCAGTGATGTGGCATGGGGCACATGTGCTCTCACTGAAGACGCTCCTGAAGAGTTTGTTTATGAAACTAATGAAATCAGAGTTCTATCTGAAGAGCACTGTACTGATCAGTAGTTTGCATTACTCTTGGTGACACCTAAGCATATCTTGCTTTGGTGACATATGAACACATTAAATGTCATTTCGTGTTAGTCACACTGAGCAACACCTCCCTCCTTACTGGAGTAAAGGTAGAGGAGAAGAGTTTGTTTGATAATAAAAGGAGCTATCTATAAACTAAGAGTAAGTCAGTTTTATCAGCTGCTCCGCACACACAGCAGCTGTTTCCCTTTGCTGAGGGACACCCATTACTTTCTACTGACTACAAGCTAATAATTTGCCAGGCCAATGACACATGTCTGAGTATCAAACAATCATATTGCAAAGGTTGAGGTGACAAGATAGCAGCTGAAAGTACAGCATTTGGCTCAAGGCTGCATAGCTCCAAATGGTCTGAGCATGTTGGGTATTTTCTGCCAGGCAGCTCTGATGATAAAGTGGTGGGACAAGGACTTTGTCCTTTGCAAAGTTCACGCTTGGAAGTTCTATTTGTTTAACCATCAACTTCTATGTCAGGAGAGTTCACCAAAAGTGTATCACCGGAGTTAAAACTGTGTTTGTCTCCTTTAGCAAGCAAAGGGAAAATTCAGAACATGCTTCAATAAAAAGACAAATAGTGCATTTGCAATTTGTGATGCCAATACTCCGAGAGCTCTTTAATCACCACCAATGAAATTGTGAACCTACAGAATTGACTACAGAGTGTCTTTTGGTGTAAAATGGTTCTGTTTCTTGTAGGAGCATGTAGCACGTATTTTTGAAAAATAATTGCACCCTGTTTTGAAGATCTTTAAGTCAAGTTGCACCTAAAATGACCTAGATAAAACATGAGAGGGTATCCACACAAGCCTTCATACTGCAGGATCCCACATCTGAAAACTCAGCTGCATAAGGAATACAAAAGGGATTTACCCTAAGTCTGTACAATGCAGATGTGCAGTATGGAACCCAAAATCCCTTCAAGGCCATGAAGAACTGTCATCTCATGCTCTTTCTGTAACCAGCAGCAGCAATCAGCACCTGCGTAGGCCCGTGGTCTCACTCTATAGGGCTGACATTGGGTGACAACAATCCCCCTTCCTTCCTGATGTCCATAGGACATGCCTAGCTCCCACTGTCTGTGTGAAGGCGAGAAATTCAGCTTGAGGGTCTGACTTTTCAAAAGATCTTAGGATAATTTGGCCTGGAAAGGACCACAGAATGTACCAGTTCAACCTGCTGCTTCAAGCAGGGATGGATACAAGCCGGTGGATATACCCTGTAAATCCTTTGAAGTGTTCATAGAATCACAGAATCATAGAATGTTTTGGATAGAAAGCCACCTTAAAGATAATATACTTCCAACCCCCCTGCCATGGTCAGGGACACCTCCCACTAGACCAGGTTGCTCAAAGCTCCATCCAACCTGGCCTTGAATCACTTCCAGGGATGAGGCATCCACAGCTTCTCTGGGCAACCTGTTCCAGTGTCTCACGACCCTCACAGCAAAGAACTTCTCCCTTATATCCATGGCTAGCACTAGCTTAACCCCAGCTGGCAGAGTGAGATAATCTGGCTTGAAGCACCTCTGGCCTTCAAGAACAGTCAGTTTACAAAATGTGGGCCCTGAATACAGCCCAGAGGCATTCATGACTTCATGTCTTAAATCTTCCCAGCTTCCAGTTAGGGATCCTACCCTCCCTTTATGGGGGAGAATCAGAATCATAGAACCATTTTGGTTGGAAAAGACCTGAATATCATTGAGTCCCACCACTAAACTGTGTTTCTCAGGACCACATCTACACAGCTTTCTAATCCCTCCAGGAATGGGAACTCCACCATTTCCCTCGGCAGCTTGGGCCAGGCCTTGACAACCCATTTTTGGAAGAAGTTTTTCCTAATATCCAACCTAAACCTCCACTGGCACAACTTGAGGATGTTTCCTCTTGTCCTATCACTTGTTCCTTGGGAGAAGAGACTGACCCCACCTCACTACAGCCTCCTTTCAGGCAGTTGTCAAGAGAGAGGATGTCTCCCCTGAGCCCCCTTTTCTCCAGGCTGAACAACCCCAGGTCCCTCAGCTGCTCCTCACAAGACTTGTGCTCTAGACTTTCCATTAGCTTCATTGCCCTTGTCTAGACATGCTCAATGTCCTTGGTCTGAAGGGCCCAAAACTGAACCCAGTATTCAAAATGTAGCCTCACTAGTGCTCAGTACAGGGGGACAATCACTTCCCTAGTTCTGCTGGCCACACTATTTCTGTTTGTCGCCAAGGGCAAACCTTCATTTTTCCCTTTACTTAAGCATGATCATACAGCTCTCAGACTGTCCATGACAACGTGAAATGGGGAGATCCCAGTCTGATTTATTACCTGGGATCTGCTCATTAAAGACCTGTAATTTCCAGAAATCCTTGTGAAAGCAAAGAGCAGCTTCCATAGGCAATCAGGAAAAAAAAAATCATTATTTCCCCAGCCCATACAACATCTCCCTTAAAATTTGCTCAGAATGCCTTGCAGCCCAGCACCCAAGGTTATAGCGGATACCTTATTTCAGCCTTGCCATATAATTATATGCTGCAAACGCAGCTAACACCATGGTCTAACATTGCTTTAATGAAATATTCTCAGCAGGGACTTGGAGAGGAAAAAAAAAGAAATAAAAAGGGACAGATATACACTATCTGTTCTGACGAAGTAGTTAATTTTACACTGATGACAGCAAAGCCCTGAGGTGTCAGAGTGCTCTTTGCTGACTGTCAACAGAGACTTTATTCATGGTGTTAAAATTGTGGCCTTCTTGTAGTGTTCAAGGTCCCTTGGTCTTCCAATGTAGAAATGCCCTTGAGGGAAGCGTTTGCTTTCCCATGCTTTTGGCAGGTCAGGGTCTGAGGCCTCAAAAATTGCCGAGACACACGTCATCGAGCCCAGTGATGTCAAAGGACTCATTGTATGAGAAAGCTCTGGTTAGAGGATGATTTGTAAAATCAAGCCCTAACTGACTGTGAATTGTGCTGGCTCAGGGTAGCTATGCCCCTGGGATGTGAAAGGACCACTTGTTGCAAATACGGTGGAAAAAACTTGGAGCTGTATTAGGTTTTAACCCTGAGATCTGCTGGGCACAATCAGATGAAATTTGTATTAAAGCATCCAGAACCTGACCTTGCCTTTTCTCAAAAAAAAACCCCAACAAAAATCAACCTGCATCCCATGCTACATGCAAGCAGGAACTAACTGCGATGCTCCCCTTCTTCTCAAAACAATCTTCATTCACGACCACATAGATTCATCCTCTGTTAGTTCCTGTCCTTCAGGTGAGCAAGATAAGACACTTCTCTGGATCTTTAATGTGAAACACCAGAGAAATGAAAGGAAAAGAGACCCCAGTTTCCTACATGTTCATCTCAGAGGAATTCAGTAGACAATGGTATATCCTGCATTCAGTTCTGAGATGAGCCAAGTAAATCGTAATTGGCCTAAGAAGATTTTCAGAGAAAATATCAACTTTTAATTTCCAAAAGAAAAAGGTCATATGTTCCAACAGTTAATCACTTTTCTGTTATTTCTGTCCCTACCTTCAGGTCAGTGCACCTTTTCCTATTAGAGCAGCAGACCTTTCTTGTGCAATGAAATGTCTTTCTCAAATACCACTTCTGAGGATATGTCCTTAAGGAAAAAAAGTAGCCAAGAGCATATGGAGTTGCTGGATGGGCAATATAACACTTTTGGCTCCTTAACTTCACAGCTAAGTGGCTACTCACTGAGGTTGACCAGAGTGGATTTCAACTTGATTCTCACACCTTTGGTTTCCCAGCAAAATGCCATTGCTGTTCCAGCATCAGTCTCCAAGGGGCCTTCCCTGACTGCTATACCTCTGTTCAAATCATTAGCTGGAAACTTGGCCTCAAGCCTACAAACGTGTGACCTTTCCTGTCATTGATTGCTAGCCTCTGAGCAAGTGATTTAATAATCCTCTACTAAAAACATGGAAAGAAGAATGTGACTGTGAGAACACTGTGGGAATGGTGAGAGCTCAGGAAGTGCAGAGAGGGAAGCTCAGAAAGGAGCCTGCACTTGTGGGGAAAACTGAGCACAGCAAAACATGGCCTAACTCCAGGGAGGTGTGGAAAAAGGATGAGAAAACCTTTTTTTTTTAATGCTAAAAACCCTCCCCATTTTATCGGTGTTGGTTAAAACAAATTATCTTCTTTAGAAACAGGGATCTTACAAATGCACAGCCTCTTCATGCCTTGAAATAGCTCCTTTGATATATGCCTGCTGGCAGTGAGCTCTTTCATTCCATATGAATGACTCTTATTTCCCTTCCTTTTCCTCAGCCTCACTTGTACTGTCACATCACGCACAATATTTAACCCAGCTGACCTCCTTTTGATATATCTATTTCCCATATTTAGAAAACATTTCCCATTTGTTCCACAAGGCCAGAGTGCCTTGACTTAGATTGCTTTTATATCCAGCCTGGGGAAGGGGAAACTGGGGGTGAAGGAAAGTGCTCCTTCAGAGCAGCAATGTTGGCACAACTATCCCTTCATGGCATATGGTAAAACACTACGGTCAGCGAAATGTTGGGCTGATTTAGTCTGAATGGCTGTGGGATGGGAAAAGCCTCAATTTCCTTGGCTTAGTATAATCTTCTGAGTCAATGCCCTGGATGATTATTATTGCAATATCCTTCCAGATCAAGCCCAGATATCAACAGGAGCCCATCTTCCTGTTTACTGTGTGGTTAAGCAAGGGCAGTGAGCAATATGCAAGTATCCAAGGCATTTCAAAGCATTTAAGGAATTTAATGAATTCCAACTGCACTGGTCAAAGGCTTCCTTGCCTGTGATACAGTGTAGTTGTCCAAGGACACCACTACAGGAACAAAAATCATCTTAGGAATCTGAGATCTCCAGGCTCCATTACTGATTCCTTGTGTCATAGAATCATAGAATCATTTTGGTTGGAAGAGACCTTTAAAATCATTAAGTCCATTTGTTAACCCAGCACTGACAGGTCACCACTAAACCATGTCCCTCATCTACAAGTCTTTTAAATCCCTCCAGGGATGATGATTTCCCCACTTCCCTGAACAGCCTGTTCCAGGGCTTGACAACCCTTTCAGTGAAGATAAATTTCCTTCTATCCAACCTAAACATCCCCAGTTCAAGATGAGGCCTCACCAGTGCCAAGTACAGGGGAATGATCCCTTCCCTAGTCCTGCTGGCCACACTCATTCTAATACATGCCAGGATGCTGTTGGTCTTCTTGGCCACCTGGGTACACAGTGGCTCCTATTCAGCTGGCTGTCGACCAACACCTCCAGGTTCTTTTCCACCAGGTACTTTCCAGCCACTCTGCCTCAGCCCGGAGCATTGCAGGGTGTTGTTGTGACCCAAGGGCAGGACCTGGCACTTCACCTTGTTGAGCTTCATACCACTGGCCTCAGCCCATCAATCCATCCTGACCATACCCCTCTGTAGAGTCTCCTGACCCTCAAGCAGATCAACACTCCCATCTAACTTGGTGTCATTCTGAACAAGCCACATAACAGCTACTTTTTTGCCTCAGACTTCCCCAGCTGCAAAGAGGGATTCACTCATGTTCAACTTCAGTTATAACCAATCAAAACCATGACTGGGAAATCTTGATTCTTAAGATGATGAAATTGAAGGTCGGCTCCATCCAATAGTCTTGGTCCATTTGGAAGATGGGGTTTAGTTTGTTTTGTTTAGTCTGCAAATTTGTTTTCTTTTTCACTGTGTTGAGATTTCTGATCCTCATGAAATTAAATAACCTCATGAAGTTCAATAAGGACAAGTGTAGAGTCCTGCATCTGGGCAGGAATAAGACCAGGCACAGGTTAGGGGTCGTCCTGCTGGAAAGCAGCACCACGGAGAAAGACCTTGGAGTCCTAGTAGATAGTAAGTTATCCACGGGACAACAATATGCCCTTGTGTCCAGGAAGACCAAAGGCATCCTGGGTTGCATTAAGGAAATTGTGTCCAGCAGGTGTAGGGAGGTTCTGCTTCCCCTCTACCCTGCCCTAGTGAGACCACACCTGGAATACTGTATCCAGTTTTGGGGTCCCTCAGTTTGAGACAAGGATCTACTAGAGAGAGATGGAGAGCTATGAGGATGATTAAGGGATCTGAGCATCTCTCCTATGAAGAGAGACTGAGATAACTGGGGCTGGTTAGCCTTGAGAAGAGAAGACTGAGAGAGGATCTTATTAATGCCCATAAATATCTGAGGGGTGGGTGCCAAATGGAAGGAGCCAGTCTCTTTTCTGTAGGGCCCAGTAATAGGACAAGGAATAACAGGTATAAACTTGAGCATAGAAGGTTCCACCTCATCATGAGAAACTTCTTTACTGTGAGGGTGACAGAGCACTGAAACAGGCTGCCCAGAGAGGTTGTGGAGTCTCCTTCTCTGGAGATGTTAAAAATCTGCCTGGATGTGTTACTGTGTGGCCTTCCCTGGGTGATCCTGCTCTGGCAGGGGGGTTGGACTTGATCTGCAGTGGTCCCTTCAAACCCCTAGCATTCTATGATTCTATGTTATGATTCTATGATTTCAGTACCTATCCTAAGGATCAGAAAGTGCCTTGTTCTGGCAGTCAGTTCATGATCATCTCCAATTGCAGATCTTGGGAGGAAAGGTAGATTCAGAGAAAAGAGTTCTTTGTTAGGTGGATCTTATTTAAAATCACTTAAGAAGAGCATTTCCTAACTGTGAGGTAAACGTGATCTTTCTCCTGCTCTGAGTGTAAATTTATTTTATTTGGAAATATGCAATTTGTTGGAAAAGGGGAAAAAAAAATCACTTAAATTCAACAATAGCTCCTTGTAAGGCAAAGAGTAATCTGATTTACACAAGTGATGTTTGTGGGCATGTTCTGCACATATATCATTAGGTTTGTTTGGAAATGCTTTTAAAGGATTAGGGCCAAAATCTACCTTGGTGCCTTGTTGCAAACCTGGATTAGTTTCATGGAAGCAGTAGAATTACTTCTGATCAAGGTTGTTGGAAGGGAGCAGTGTTTGGTTCTTAGTCTATTAAATTGTTTTCTTTGCCACAGTAAGTACTCCAGAAGTCAATTTCCCTGGATTGCACAGAGGGATCCACTTTACAAACCACACTTTTGTGCTATCACTTTACAGCTGTGCTATTTTTTTCCATGCTGGTGTCCTGCCATTGGAAAATCTATCTGCTGGCCTTCAGGGATCTCACCTGAGAAGAGAATTATCACAGCTTGATTAAAAAAAAAAAGAAAAAAAAAAGTCTTTTTTTTGAGGGGAGAAGTCTCTGCCATCTTTCACCTGCATTTCTGAGATACTGTCAAACCAGATCTGTCCTTTCTCCTTTTCTTTTCCTCTCTTGTCTCCTTCATCCCTGAGGATGCCTTGGTCTTATTCATCTGTAACAAGGTGCTGGCATAAGTCTGCAGTTCAAGCTGGGCATGTGGTTTTACCATTGCAATCTCTTCCTCCTTCATTTCTCATGCATGTAGAGACAAAGGGGAGCCTGAGTGTTGTTCTAGTAGTTCTATGAAGACTAGATAGGATTTTCTTCATGTGTTGCCTGGCAGAACGGCTTTTCCCACACTATTGCTCTCCTGGTGTGGGCAGAAATCCCTGCACAGAGGAAAGCCAAACCATCCAGTAGAGTGTTATTGGGCTGTGCTGCTGCCATCTGATGCAGCGTTGACTGAATGTACATCAAATTTGTCTCTGCTTACGCTGAAGCAAACATGACTTCATCCTGGCTTGTATCAGCACTACCGTGGCCAGCAGGACTAGGGCTTGGATCCCACTGTACTCAGCACTAAAGCCACACCTCAAGGACTGACTTCAGTCTTGGGCCCTTCACACCAAGGACACTGAAAAGGCTGGAGCATGTCCAGAGAAGGGCAATGAAGCTGGTGGAAGGTCTAGAGCACAAGTCTTGTGAGGACGCACCTGGGGTTGTTCAGCCTGGAGAAAAGGGGGCTCAGGAGAGACCTTCTTTCTCTTGACAACTGCCTGAAAGGAGACTGTCGTGAGGTGGGGGTCAGTCTCTTTTCACATGTAGCAAACAATAGGACAGAATGAAATAACCTCAAGTTGTGCCAGGGGAAAATTTCTTCCCATAAAAGGTTGTCAAGTCCTGACCCAAGCTGCCCAGGGCAGTGGTGGAGTCCCCATCCCTGGAGGGATTTAAAATAAATGCAGATGTGGTGCTGAGTGACATGATTTAGTGGTGATTTGGCAGTGCTGGGTTACCAGTTGGACTTGATGATCTTAAAGGTCTCTTCCAACCAGAACAACTCTATGATTCTATGACATGCAAGGGGATCTAAGAGCACATTCTGGGGGTAAAACATGAAAAATGGAGGCTGTCTAGCATAAAGAAGCAGGTCTTCAGAGGAGGTGGAAGAAAAGTACATTCAAAACTGTACAATCAAATCAGATGAGACATCTAGAGCACAAGGTACTGCATTCAGCCCAGCAACCTTCAGGTAGCTTAAGGGACATCACATGTGACTGGAGAGTAATCATCCAGGTGACAGCTGGCTCACAGAGGTGGTCCCCAACTATATATTTAAGGACTGTAAACAATCCAGCGCCATAACAAGGGTGGACTCTGGGTCTATTGTATTGTATTGTATTGTATTGTAACCTCTGAATCTGTCCTCAATTTTTTTTTGGCTTTGACTCCAAAGTGACTGGAAGTCCAGTTGGGTGCCTGGATTTGCAGATTTGAATATGTCCCTTTTGCCTTCAGCACCATGGGCTGAGTCCATCAGCAGATCATGCAATGCTGACCATTTTTTTGCATAAATGCACACAAATAAATCAACAGGAAGGTAATTTACTGCTTGTTCTGAGTCCCACTGTGTTGATTGCTCCAAATCCCCAAATTGACAGGTTTTATCCTGAAAATAATATTGCACTCGAATCCAGACCTGCACTCTGGGATACATCTCAGACCTTATAAGAACACACAAATATGAAAGCAAATACAACTGACCTCTAAGGGCTTTCAGGATGAGATCCTCCTGGGATGCCTTGTGGGACCTATGCCTTTCAAAGAAGAGAGGAAAGCAGCTGCTGTGATTTGCTCCTGCTCTGAATACCCAGCACTTCCAACCTCCCCTCGTGCAGCTTCAGGCCATGCCCTCTCGTCTTGTCACTAGTTGCCTGGGAGAAAAGCCTGACCCCCATCTGACTACAACTTCCTTTCAGGTAGTTGTAGAGGGTGATGAGGTCCCCCCTGAGTCTCCTCCAAGCTGAACAACCCCAGCTCCATCAGCCCCTCCTCCTAAGACTTTCCCTCCAGTCCCTTCACCAGACTCGTTGCTCTCCTCTGGACCCGCTCCAGCACCTCAATATCCTTCTTGAAGTGAGGGGCCCAGAACTGCATCCAGTACTCAAGGTGAGGCCTCACCAGTACTGAGTATAGGGGGAGAATTACATCCCTAGACCTGCTGGCCACACTATTCCTGATACAGGCCAAGATGCCATTGGCCTTCCATGTCACCTGGGCACACTGCTGACTCATCTTCAGCTGGTAATCAACCAGTACTCCCAGGTCCCTCTCTGCCAGGCCACTCTCCAGCCACTCATCCCCCAGTCTGTAGCGCTGCAGGGGGTTACTGTGGCCAAAGTGTAGGACCCTACACTTGGTCTTGTTAAACCTCATATTATTGGCCTCAGCCCATTGACTCAGCCTGTCCAGGTCCCTCTGTGGCATCTCCTGACCCTCCAGCAGATAGACACTCACCCCCCAACTTAGTGTCATCTTCAAATTTACTAATGGTACACTCTATCCCCTCATCCATGTTGTCAGTAAAGATTTTGAAAGGAGCAAGGGAGATGAGGAATATGGGAAAAGGAAAGGAAGCAACCCCTTTTCAACAGTAATAAATAGCAGTATTGGCTTACTCAATGAGGTCTTCCCAAAGGTCTTTGCAAAGCTGGCACTGGGAACAGATGAAGTTCTGATTAGTCATGGTCAGTGGTAACACTCTCAAGTACTATACAGCCTGAAACACTGCCCCAAAGGTGGCTTTATCTACTTCATATTCCCCCCACACCACCAGGCTGCCGACCAAAGGGATCCATAAGAGCCTGTGATGGGAGATTCCCTTGATTTTGTTAGAGTTGCATCATTTATCTCCTTCAAGTTTTTAATTTTACGCTTCTCTTGCTAATAATCAGAGATCCAGAATGGAGGTGTCTTTGACATTTTGTATGCATTTACTTAAATTCAGTTTTCCCATTTCATTTGATTAATTCTGTTTGTGTTTGCTTTATTCAGTCGTTGATGGAGTGCAGGATCATGCATGTCTGAAAGACTCTGTAATTGCATTGCCTGTCTTCTGATAGCGCAATTAATCAGGTATATTAATCATCACTTCCTTCCAGTTGTTGCCTCCTATGTAGCTTTATAGCCTTGAAAATTCAAGTATAGATCTAAATCTTCACAGACTTATTCCTGCTAATAACAGTTATAGATATGGTGACTTCTTCCATAACCTCTGGCCAAGGAGTGGCCTTTTGTCATGAGTTATTTATGCTATTTTAATTTGATTTGAAGACATCGGTCACTTACAGGGTTTAACTGATGGAAGTTATTTCCCTGAAGCTTGAAGTCTTATATTTGATTTATTTCCTGAGAATAACAATGTTTGTAGGTGCTCTGGATTGACAGTGTTTTGTGATATTCCTGTTACTGCTTTACTTCCTAGCAGTCTACAAAAAGGCTGTTAAAAGTCTTTAAGTTACTTATTAAGAAGAGTCTTGAGTAATATATGGCTTGACTAATGTATGACCTACATGTATGGCAGTGCATGGGTGGATTATAAACCTGTCAAAAGGCACTTTGGCTTTTAGTTATGTTCTCTGGCAGGAAATAAATGTCATTCCTCTATGAGCTCTATTATCTTAAGCATACTCACATGTCATCTGAAAGGAATTGTTAAGATTTATTGACCAGTATTTGGCCATTGCGATACCTGAAGGAGTCTCCTGCTGCAGCATCTGTGTTCGGTGGGAGAAGGGGTTCCTGAGATGGACAATGTCTAAGGAGTAAGGAAATCACTTGGAATTCAACACTGTGAATATGAAATTTTGCCAAATATTGTTTAATGAGAGAGATTTTGGTGTCTTTGACACCTTGAGGTCCTCCACAGTAGCATGAGAGATCATAACACTGCTACAATAGACCCAGAGTCCATCCTTGTTATGGCGCTGGATTGTTTATAGTACATATATAGTTGGGGACCACCTCTGTGAGCCTTTGTGAGAAGCTAATATTTTGTTACTGACTTGAGTATTATGAGGTCAGGACAGGACTTACTGGATGCTGGATTTGACTGCTGAAGGACCATAGTATGTTTTCATAAGCAGGTGGTTTGGAACAGAAGAGTTTCCAACCCAGGTAATTTCCAAAGCACTTAACAACTGAATCCTGGTAGATGCAAGTGGAGATGATTGTAAATAGCTCATTGCACTAATTATGCAAATGATTGTATTTACACTGATAGGAACTCAAGCAGACCACTCAGCTTAGTCTGGATGCACACAGCTGTAATTGGAAAGTGAAGCATAGTCCATTACCTGACTTGGTTCAGGACCTTTACAGACCTCCAGTAACCCATGTCTGATCACAGATCATGTAGTAAAAGCCTGCCCTCAAGGACAGAAGCTTGTCTTGAAGCTTTCACAGAGGTGCATGGACATGGAAAAACCTGTATTACAGCTGTCACTGGGGTACAGAAGCTTTTTCCCTTCTTGCTATCCATTTTATTACCAACAGTTCTCATTTCCCTAATTTAATTAGCTAGTGAAAGACCATTTACACTCATTAAATAAATCAGCATTCTGGTTCATTGTGAAGGTAATGATCCAGTCTTTAATTCACACAGTTACTAGGAACTTGATAAACAAAAGTAGCTGCTGTGAGCAAGAGCTTACCCTGGTGAAACCTGGCTTTGCCAGCTCCATCCACTCAACCCTAGCCGCATGGAGAACTCAGTGCTCCATGCCCTGTCATTTTCATACCTGAGTACTGTAGGGTTCAATGTAAGATGTGTGTGGTCCTCATTTTCTCCATCTTCCAAGGGCACGGTGAGCCTTTGCTCTGTGTAGTAGATGCCTACTTATTGAGACTAGGTGTTGTACAGGAGGCTATCTGGAAGACTACTGCTTAGCTCAAAATTAAGTATTTGTTTTTTTCAGTTTTGGAGGCTGTTGTTTTGCTCTTGCATACTGTGTAGGTGGGAGATCTCAGACAGTTTCCAGGAACTGACAAATATTCTATCGTGGTTTAACCCCATTTGGCAATTAAGCCCCATGCAGTCACTCACTCCCTACCCCCAGGTGGGATGGGGAAGAGAATTGGAGGAGTAAAAGAAAACTTGTGGGTTGAAATACAGACAGTTTAAAAGTAAAGTAAAGCCATGCACACAAGCAAAACAAAGCAAGGAATTCATTCACCACTTCCCATAAGCAGGCAGGTGTTCAGCCATCTCCTGGAAAGCTGGACTCCATCATGTGTAATGGTAACTTGGGAAGAGAAATGCCATCATTCTGAACACCACCAACACCAACCCCCCTTCCTTCTTTTTGCCTCAGCTTTATATGCTGAGCAAGACGTCATATGGTCTGGAATTCCTTTGGGTCAGTTGTCCCAGCTGTGTCCCTTTCCAATTTGTTTAGAGAGTGTGAACAAACTATAGTAAAGGCTCAATGTTATATTCCTGGATCGTAATTAAATTCCACCCTTCTCTGAAGGCTGAAGCAGTTTTTATCAGTCAGGAAAGGGTCCTAGCTCAGATACAGCAGCTAGAAATCTATGACAAGTAGAATAAACTTGGGTCCTGTTGGTTAGATTGTCTCAAAAGTGTTTGACACAAGCTCATCAGAAGAAGCTGTTAAGAAATGCATCCGAGTTTGGAAGGCCTGGACTGGTCTTCAAGGTGATAGCTTCCTTCACTAAAATGTAAAGAAATGGATCACAGGGCTGCAGGGGTGAATGCAGTCAAGGTCTACAGAGCTGTCATCAGAACATCCCAGGAGTGACAGGAAAGTCAAATTCCATCCTGACTTGGTACTCCCAGGGGGAGTTAATTTCAGATGGATGAAGCTGGGATTTCAGACTTCAAAGGGTAACTTGCTGGTGTCTGAATAAAACTTGAGCAGGAAGTGATTCATTGAGGCTCATCTATCTCTGGATGCCTACCCTCGAGGGGATGGAAGCAGAATCCTCTGTTAGCTTGGATTATTCTGGTTTGAACTTGGAGTGACACCAACATTACTGCTGTGAAAGAGATGAAACTCTGGTCAGATCCTCATAGTTTCTCAAGAGGAACCACTTGCATTACCATGGTGATCAGAAAATGAGACTCATCTCCTTAAGAGAGTCCCCATCTAGTGTCACCTGTAAGCTCAACATCATGTTCAATGCAAGTTCAACCCTGGGATCATGGTCCTTTCACCCCCCTTCTTCATGAAGAGCAAAAGCCCATCACACGCTTTATGCCATGCATCAGGGGCAGCTGCACATTTTTTCTCTCCCCTGGACCTACGCCCTGGATCCTACATCACAAAGTTATTTAGTTGTCATCCTCCTATTCATTTCAGCCACTTGCGTGGATGATTTTGAACTGTGGATTGTGCTGGTTTTGTCTGGGGTAAAGTTAATTTCCTTCACAGTAGCTTGTGTTGGGATGTTTTGGATTTGTGCTGGAAACAGTGTTGATAGCTCATGGATGTTTTCATTATTGCTGAGCAGTGCTTACACAGAGTCAAGGCCTTTTCTGTGCCTCACATCACCCCACCAGTGAGTAGGTTGGAGGTGCTGGCTGGCTGGCTAGCTTCTTCTGATGAGCTTGTGTCAAACACTTTTGAGACAATCTAACCAACAGGGCACAAGTTTATTCTACCTGTCATAGATTTCTAGCTGCTGTATCTGAGCTAGGACCCTTTCCTGACTGATAAAAACTGCTTCAGCCTTCAGAGAGGGGTGGAATTGAGTTAAGATCCAGGACTATAACACTGAGCCTTTACTATAGTTTGCTCACACTCTCTCTGAAGGCAAATAATTTCTTAATGGATTCCAAATGATGAACTACATGACAGAAAGTGGATAAAACCAAAAGTTTAACTTCAGCATTGTCCCAAACCATAAAAACCTATTAACTTTTTCATATTTCTAACCCAATACCCCTGCTGTTTCCTGAAAGTCTTTCCTTTTTTGATCCATTGTTAAAAACAAAGTCTATCTGCATTGTGCACAGAATGTTTGGAAAGGAGAATTAGACTGAAAGGTAATGCAATAGCTTTCTAAATACTCACAGGAAACAAAGATCTGTGGAAATGTACAGTACTGGAATAGAAAATACTATTCTCTTTGGAAGCCACTAGTTCCAAGTGTCCAAGGCTGTTTTTCTAGTGGGTGGAAAGAGAAAGGCACTTGGGCAGATCAAGACGATCTACCTCAGTGTATGTGTTCCAAATGGATTGGCTGAATTACCCTCAGGAAATCTCTTTCCCTTGCCTGTAGAGAGAATACTTAGACTAAACGCTGATTTTTTTTAAACATGTAGACTTAGGTGATATGAATCAAACCCTGGCATCTACTCAAATAACCAACAGAGATTGCAGAAAACAAGGAGAAATCTCCAGGTGCATTAGCCAAGCAACTGAATCATAGAATCTTAGAATGGTTTGGGTTGAAGGGACCTTTCAAGGTCATCTAGTCCAATTTCTCTGCAGTGAGCAGGGACAGCTTCAAATAGATCAGGTTGCTCAAAACCCCATACAACCTTACCTGGAATGTTTCCAGGGACGGAGCATTGACCACCTCTCTGGGCAACCTGGGCCAGTGTTCCACCACCCTCAGTGTAAAAAATTTCTTTCTTCTATCTAGTCTAAATCTCCCTCTTTATGTTAAAATCATCACCCCTTTTTCTGTCACTGCAGGCCCTGATAAAAAGGCCCTCCCCATCTTTCTTACAGGGCCCCACTTAGTATTGAAAGGCTGAAATAAGGTCTTCCTGAAGCTTTCTTCAGGCTGCACAACACAACTCTCTCAGCCTGGCCTCACAGCAGAGGGGTTCCAGCACTCTTGTAATTTTTGTGGCATTCTCTGGCCCTGCTCCAAGAGTTCCATGTCTCTCCTGTGCTGAGGACTCCAGAGCTGGACCCAGCATTGCAGGGGAGTCACACCAGAGCAGAGCAGAGGGGCAGAATGCCCTCCTTTGACCTGCTGCCCACGCTGCTCTGGATGCAGCCCAGGATATGACTGGCTTCTGGGCCGTAAATGCACTTTGCTGGCTCATGTCCAGCTTCTCATCCACCAGTACCCCCAAGTCTTTCTCTGCAGGGCTGCTCTCAATCCCATCTTCCCCCAGCCTGGTTGCTTCAACCCATGTTCAGGACCTTGCACTTGGCCTTGTTGAACACAGGCAATGCATGAACTTCTTCTGAGTCCTGCAGGTACAGAAAGACAAAACTTTCCCTGGGAACCTTTCCGCTGTCTAGTTCAGGACCTTAGTTTGTAGGCTTAGGTTATGAGCACAGTCACCTAAGGTACAGCCAGTACTGAGGAAAAGGGAGAGACCAAGAGACCTCTTCAGAGTGCAATTCTAGAGAGGAACATCATCTGGCTTGACAACAGGTGTACTGAATAAGGCTGTCATGGTAGGCACTAGTATTAGCTTTTTAGGATGGGATCAATGTCTTCCTTTATGTCCACCCATCACCATGAATGTCAGAGCTGCTGCTGTAACCAGCCAGGAATCTTAAACAGGCAACAGCATCCCCTGAGAAAAGATGCAATCCCCTTTCAGTAATAAAACACAGCTTTAATACTATTCAGTAGCTTTGGCTTCAAAATCACTTTGGGTTGAAAACAGAAGGCAAAGGAAAATTATGGTCCTCAAACAGACTTAAGCCAGTAAAGGAATTTTTGAGTTACAAGATGTTAAAACATGAACCCTGGCATGAAATTTGGTATGTTTTCACCCAGTATGCCTTTGTTTTCTCTCCTCATGATACTGCGTCTCAGTGAAGCATACTCCTTGGGATTTAATAAGAACAATATAGGGTTTTTTTCTGAGGTGGTAGGGAAAGACATTAGGTTATTCTTACTTACTTGGATAAATGCTTGTGTTCTGTGAAGGATTTCACAGTAAGTGTGTGAATACTGCTTTTGCTTAGCATGATAAACAGGACTTGGAAGAAAAATGGTTTGGGTTTGAAATAGGGATGGTGTTGCAGCTGAAGCAAAGTCTCAAAACCAAGTTACAGCTGTTGATAAAGTGTAGTAAAGGCTGGAGGAGGTTTCTCTCCTCCTAAAACAGGCTCAGAGCCTGTGCTGGCACCCTTAGCTATGCCGAAATGCGCAAGATAGCTTGAAGCACCACCCATTAGACAGCCAGCAGGTTTTTGTGGCCTTGTAGTAAAGTGGAAGGGCATTATATATTTTCCCTTCCTCTGTATTTTATGTGCACTAATTAGGGAAATTTTAACTGCAGAACACACTCTCATGGTGAGATCATAACAAGGCACAGAAGCAGTTCCTCCAACAGACACACAGCAGTTTCTTCCTTGCCCTGCTAAGCTTCCCTCCCCTTTGAGTCCTTTGCAACTTCAGGGCTTAAGCTTGAAGTAAAGGACTAACCCCCTCTGCTTCCACATTTCATTACAGGGGGCAGAAATGGGACTTTAGGGACCTCCTAAAATGTGACTGTAAATTCCGCATCACATGGCAGGCTTTGGGACAGTCAGCTGCCCTCAGCTCAAGCTCAACAGGGAGATGTAACATGAGTGCTGCACACCCACCTCACTCATCTCTTTTCAAATCCAGTCCTGCACAAAACATGTTCACATGCATTCAGCCCCAATCCTTGTTTCCAAAGTTAATTAACTTTCTCTCCTTAAAGAGAATTCCTGCACTGTTGACATTCATCATGCATGCATCAATCTTACCGTGTGAAGATATATTGCACTGTGTACTCCGTGCAGAGCTGGGAGTGTCACAGTGGCGGTTTCTGAAAGTCATTTTGAGTAATCATCCCTGGAGGGTCCCTTAAACACATTCAGCTCTACATCAAGCAGCATCACCTTTTCCTCATTAGCATTCTGCAAAGCTGCTGTCCCTTCCCCCTCCAGCCCTTTCTGCTCTTCACCAAAAGACAGAAAGTCTGTCCTCTCTTCAGATAGTTCCTCCACTGCCTTGTTCATCTTAGCACCTAACAGAGAACCGTCTGTGTTCTTGCTCTGCACCATTATTTTTCACTCTGCCCCATCCCCTGCTCCTTTGATGTCCTTCACAGGAGCTCATGGTAGCAGCATGAGAGACTTCTCCTTTGTAGCACCTGTCCTCCATCTATCTCCACTGTACTGAATTGTTTCAATAGCCAAGACTATTTCCATACTTTAGGAGCTTCAAAACATTTCCAGAGGCCCCAGAGTGCTCACCCTATTCCCCTTTAAAAAAAACCAAAAAAACAAAAACCAAAAAATTGCAATATTTTTCTCATATCTAGGGTTTGGAAGTGCACAGATGTGGAGTAAAGGTGCACAGATCTCAAGCTAAGTCATAGAATCATTTAGGTTGGAAAAGACTTTTAAGATCATTGAGTCCCACCACTAACCCAGAACTGCCAAGTCCACCACTAAACCATGTCCTTCAGCAACACATCTACACAGCTTTCCAATCCCTCCAGGGATGGGGACTCCACCACTGCCTTGGGCAGCCTGGGCCAGGACTCTTCATCCCTTTAGTGAAGAAATTGTTCCTCATGTGCAACCTAAACTTCTCCTGGCACAACTTGAGGCCATTTCCTCTTGTCCCATTGCTTGTTGCTTGGGAGAAGAGACTGAACCCCACCTGTCTCCAACCTCCTTTCAGGGAGATGTAGAGAGCAAGAAGGTCTCCCCTGAGCCTCATTTTCTCCAGGCTGAACAACCCCAGGTCCCTCAGCTGCTCCTCACAGGAGTTGTTTTCTAGACCCTTCCCCAGCTTCATTGCCCTCCTCTGGAAACACTCCATCCTCTCAATGTCTTTCTTGGTGTGAGGGGCCCAAAACTGAACCCAGTATTTGAGGTGCAGCCTCATTAGTGTTGAGTACAGGCGGACAATCCCTTCCCTAGTCCTTCTGGCCACACTATTTCTGATACAAGCCAGTCTTTCCAAACTTTATTTTTGTGTAGATATCAGAGCACTCTGGTTCTCCCTTCTTTCCTGCTGTGTCCCTAAGGTGAGGAAGGGCTCTACATCGATAATGCAGATGCTCCAGGTATAGCTGCATGCTAGGGAGGATGCAGGACCTGTGATTTACCATGTTTTTCTCATGGAACAGCTGCATGAAAAGCCACTAATTGAGTCTTTAGCTTCAAGGTATGTTGTCTTTGATGGCTTTTCCACTCTCCCTTCCTCTGCTGACTTTCATTCCTGCTGTCAGGCTGCTGCATGCCATCCCTTCTTCCCTGCCAGCACAGCTGCTCTGCTAAGAGCTGGGCTGGGGAAGTGATGCAGATTAAAAATCACATAGCCAAAACAGGTTGTTGTTTTTTGTTTTCTTTTTTTTTTTTTTTTTTTTTTTGGGGGGGAAGGTAATTGGGTGCTTCCTTGATTCTTTTTGTCCTACCTTACTCAGCCACAGCTTTGTGGCACTACACAGTGATGTGGCAGGAAAAAAACACATGGGAGGGTCTAAGGATCAAGGACTGGTAGTCAATTGTTTAAGCTAATGTTACTGCAAAAGAAAGTATATTAAGAAACCACAGCCTGAGGTGAAAAGCCTCTAAGCGACATAACAAAAAATGTGTCATGGTCCTTTAAATGCCCCAAAGAATTCAACTTACTGGATAGAGACCCTTTCTGCAAGAAAAAACAGACAAACCAACAGCCCTTCATAAATCAGGAAATGTTTATCTTCTTCTTCACCCTGTGGTCCATTTTGTGCCTCTTCCTTTCAAGGTTAGAGTCAGAGGATATACAGAGATGCAGAATAATGCAAATGCCCTGGAGCTCAATTTTGATTGCAAATGTTGCTGCATGGATTTGTGGAGACATGGTAATCTGCGTGGTGGAATGAAAGCCTGTTAGCATTCATAGGTCCAGACCCCTGCTGAGAGCTCTTCAAATACATCTTTAAAGAAAAAACATGGCAAAGGCTGAAACCAGTAAGTCTTTTCTCCTCTCTTGCTCTCTGTTTCTCAGTTCAGCACGTGCCAGTAGCATTTCCTCAGGTATTAGGATGGGTGCTTTGAAAACCTTCCAGAATCATATTGTTTGTTCTTGGTGTTAGAGTCACCAACTCTGTCCCCTGAAGGAAGCCCTTATCACCTAGATAAATGGATCTCACAGCCCCATAGCATGTGGGGAAGAAAGGCACAGAGGTGGCTTTTGTCAGTGGGAATATGCTGTTCACATTAGTTTCTGAGGCAACTGAAAAAATTAGCACTGAGACATTTTGGAAAACATCTTCACTTCTTCACTGTTATGGTCCTCCTTGGGCTATTTCTTAATTTTAATTCTTTAATGGTTGGAATCTATGATTTTAAAGGCATTTTCCAACCTAGATGATTCTATCATTGTATGATTCTTCTGCCATTAAAAGCTCACTGAATTCATGAGGCATGTGTGTTGGGATCTCAGACACCCTTGACTCTTTCTGCCTGTATTTAAAAGACATGTAGATGTGTCATTTAGGGACAAGGTTTAGTGGTGGACTTGGTAATGTTATGTTAATGGTTGGACCTGATGATCTTAAGGGTCTTTTCCAACCTAAATGATTCTATCATTCTATAATTTTGTAGTTAGTGAAGAGAAATAAGTATCTCCAGAAACTGATTTGGCCTTGATAAGGTCCAAATCACCTTTCAGGAGTGTCTCTGAGTTGCCCCAAGCTGTAGCATGACCTTGAGCAATTCAGTTCCCCCCATTGGCACTTTGGTCTGGTGTCAAATGTTGGGATAGACTTTCCAGACGCAGTGGTGTTACGATTTTGGAGGCTAGGGCAGAGAAAGTGTGATTTCATGCAATGACAAACAGCTTACTAAGGACTATATGGCTGTCACTTATCTTTCACCTTCTTTCTTCATCTCCTGCATCTGATTTCTCTGTGCTCCTTTTCACTCCCCCTGATCTCCAGCTCCTGTCTCCTGTTGTGTACTGAAATAGGAAGCTCCCGGAAATATTGGACTACCCAGTTGAAGTGGCTACAGTGCTACTGGTGAGCCAGGTAGCCTCATGCAAGTTCTTGTCACAACTATAGCTGCACCTTCAGACCATAGTACAAACCCTTTGCCCTCTGGAAGGAGCTGGGCTTTAAAATGCTTTAAGACAGCAACCAAGGGATATGAATATTAGGCACTGCAATCTGGAAATGGAAAATCTGTCCAAGTGTAGTACAAAGAAAGTAGCTGTGTGTCAAAAATGTATCCTTCCTCAATGTAAAAAGAAGGATCAACTTGATAGGGATGTGTCCAAACAATCAAAGATTCAAGGCTCCTCTTGCCTTGAAGCTGTGAGTCATGGTGTGCCCATGAGCATGGTGGTAGAATGAGGAACTGCTGAAAGGCCAAACCCTTTCTGTCCCTGGTCATGAGTATGGCACTGCAGTAGCACAAATACATCAAGCAAACATCTTTGACTTTTCCTTCTGGTTTCAGGGCAGGCTTAATCCAGCATCAGTCTAATTGTGTTGCCCTGTGGTTTATTGAACTAGTCTGATCTTGTTCCCTGTGGTTAATACTAGCTACTAAGACTTTTTGCCTTTAATTCTTCTCTTGACATCTTTTTGTCCTAGCTTAGGCTCAAGAGCTTAGCTTCTGAAACATGCAACTTGAAGCACCTAAGACCTAAAAAAGTAATTAAGTACACTAGTCATAATGCACCTCTTTGGTCTTCTTAATACCTTTATGGACATAAGCAGGCTTTCTAGTCTGGATATCTGCAGTATCTTACCTGGAGATGTCTTAGTTCATGGCTGGGATTCCTAAGTATTGCTAAAGAGATCCACAGCTTGCCACTCTGCTCTCTTTACCTGTCTTTAACCAGCACAGTTCAACTGCAGACCCTTCACAGAGTGAGCAAGAGCTCACTCAAAACCTCACTTATTTGTTGGAGGAGGCCCTAAACCAAGGCATGGGCCCACTGCAGCAGATTGCCTTAGGAAACTTTCTTTAAGTACAGCCAAATTTGTGCCACTGCTCTGCTGGAGATCTTGAAAATCCTTCACCTCTAAGATTTCCCACCACAAGATTAAGGGTAGCAAGTCCAGAGAGGTAGTATTGGTGCAACACAGCATCTCCAAGGCTGTCAGCATGGCACCAAAACTTTTCTCTGTGGTATCTTCTGAGCATCTGCTGCACCAAGCACAAAACCCTCCCTGTGGGACAGACTGTGGGGGCTGGGAGCTTCCTTCCCCCTCTTTCCCAAGCTCTTCCACTTAATTTGTGTCATTTTGTTCAGATGCAGATGGAAAGAATTAAAATGTCAGCCAGGCACAATTGCATCCATTGAGATGAAAAGCTGCTGGAAGAAACAATGCTAACAAGCATGGCAAAGAGAAAAAGGGAAAGCCTGGTGCTGTTTAGCTGGTAATAATTAGACCCAGAAATGGAAAAATTAAAGATCTAGTGTGGGTCCTGTTCACTTAAGGGGAGATCCAGTTAGGACCAGGTTGGTAAGCACTGCTTAATTGCTTCTAGTCTATTATGGACGGAGCCTGGTCTCCAGGCTGAGCTTGTCATGCAAATTCATGTGGCAAGCTGGTTCCAGACAGAAAGGACAGGCAGAGATGCTCCTGAGGCTTGGCTGTTGTGGAAGGTGACTTGCTTGGATAGGGTTATTGATAACTGGTGGTTGTGGACATGCAAGGTTTGGGAGAACCTTTGGATATTCATCTGTTATTCAAAATGGAGTGATAGAAGACGTTTTCAACTGTTTAAGCCAAATGACTATGTGAAGCCAGGACTCATCCTGCCACAGCTCAAGACACTACAGGTAAAGAATAATGGATTTAAGGAAATTACTGAGGATCCACTTGCCTTTACTAGAAGAGATCAGATGTGTAACTTTTGGGTCAGGAACATGAAACAGTCCTGCCTTGAAAATTTGGTATTTTAGACTACTGGTTAGCTTTGAGAAAACATAAAAAAAATGGGATTAGAAAGATCCTCCAGGGTTGTAACTCCTCCTGTTTCTGTGTCCTTGGCCAGAGTTCCTTATGAGGACTGAGTTCCTACAAGCAATGTGGAAGATACTCTGGGTCCACCAGCCCCTTTTCCTTCCTTCTCCTCTTTCCAAATCTTCCCTCTTTTTCTAGACAATGTGAGGACAATCCAGAGAGCCTCATGCCCATTATGTTTTATAAAGCAATCTCCTGAAATGCCTGGGGTCAGGGCTTCTTCCATGATGTGTGAGTGGATTAATTTATACTGGGGTTACAGTGGGTAATATGGGAATAGAGAGTACTGGGAAGGCAGTGACATCCAAATCACACTGGAAGTACTTGCAATCTTGAGATTGACTGTATCTGGTCTTCTCAAATCTTAAAATCTGTGATGATTTCATGGGTTGTTCCAGATCTGCCTTGTTTATGTGCCCTGGGATAAGTCAGTGTTTGCCTCTGTCACTGCAATGTGATGCTGGTGACTCGGTTTGCATCCACCATCAGGTCAAATGTTTGATGTGCCTGGGAATTCCTTGAGCTAAAGAAGTTGGCCTAATAAAAGGTATGTCTCCTCACTACAAATTATTCCTAAGCCCAGACTTGAAGTTTTTCAGGCACTATTTATCCCACATCAGCTCTGCATACTCAGATTACTGATTTTAGGAGAAGCAAGATGGGAACAAGGGGGGGGGGGGGGGGGGGTGGGGGGGATACAGGATGGAGCCCGTGACTTTTGTTGT
>JANHGN010022614.1:0-66238 GCA_024605025.1 Megaceryle maxima | reverse complement strand
CATTTTCATTTCCCTAAATCATCAGATATATAATTCTGACATTTTCAAGACAAAGCATCCATTTTTTATTTTGTAATGAGATTGCAAGAGTAAGGTTATCTCACTTTTTAGATGAATTGGAAATAAAATTTAAATCAAAGGATTGGGTAAAAATCAGACACGTCATAATTTCATGGTATAAGTACAGACAGTCACTGAAGATTCCCTTAGCTATACTGACAGGGTTAAGTCTCTCAAGATTTTAGGTCATGTATTATTGCACTTAAATCAGTTAAGTGGAAAAGGTACTAGAAAGCTGAACTGATAACTCAATGGGCCACACTCCCTGATGGGGTAACTCTAGCACTGCTTATGCTCTGTAGTGAACATAACAACCTACTGTGTCCCGTAAACACAGTCATAACTCCAGAAAAGAAAGCTGACACCATCTTGTCTCTTCCCTCTGCTACAGACAATAGCTATTACAGGCACTGACACTATAAATTAGTGAGATATGGATTTAAGCATTTTCTGAATTGGAAATATAATACTCAATTTCTGTTTTCTCTAGAGCTGTGGAGAGGCAAAGCCACAGAACACCACTTCAAGCTTTCCCAGCTTTGTTTCCACCCCAGGGTGTGTGCTCTCTTTTGCAAGCTCATTCTGGATAACTCCTCAACAGAAAAAGAAGAGGATTTTCTTCACCCCAGTTATGAAAAAGGAATTCCTCCTATGAAACAAGAAGCACCAACACACTTTGACAGATCATGTATATAGGTACTATATTCTTTTATAAAACAGTTAAACACCTTGATTTAAATGTTATATTTAATCTTTGACCAGTGTCATCATTTTACCTTTCCTAGTGGGCTACACTCTTATTTAGATTAGTAGATTTTATCCTCCACAGACTTTGTCTTGCTCTTGACACCCAAAGCTGCCACCTGCCTTTCCTAATAGCTGCTTTGTGTCAAGGCACAGTAACATAGACACAGCAACAAAATCTCTCCAGGGATTTATTATTCCTTCAGTTTCTTCTCATCCACAGTGCCTTTTGCAATAAGTAGTGGCTTTTTTTAATAACCATCTTTTTCATTAAATGTGTAAAGATTTGTGTCACTCCAAGCATCCAGAAAAGGAGACGAAGGGGTTTGTTCACTCATACATCATTCTTGACTTACACAGAAACAGGAAAGGTGCACAAATAATGTAATATAAATACAGTGAGAGTGAGTATGTTGTTTTGTGCAGAAGACCAGTAAGCCTTTTCATCTGGAAGCAGAGATGTAGAGGGATCCAAGTGAATTTGTACCAAGCTGTACTAGGAAAAGAAGGAATAACCTCAACCATCCTTCCTATACCCAGTGAACATGAAAGATGTGGTTCGTAGAGCATCAGAGCTGACCTCACTGTTCTTTTGTTTGCAGTAAGGGTAAGAATTTACACGGAATTTAGTGTAATTGGTATAATCAATTTTGGATGTGCCTGGAAAATCCATGCAGTGGCTACTACCTCACTGCTTGATGTATAAACTGAATACTGAGGAACCATATGAATAAAGAAGGTCCTCAGTCAGAAGAGCTGGATTACCAGTTTGTTACTAGACTACAAAAATTCACAGCAAATAAATTGGCATTCTCACACTGATTCTGCATGACATCTCAACACTAATCATACATCTCTAAAGGCTCAAGGAAAAGTACCATAATGCTGTTTGGGGGATATTTCCCAGAAGGACAAGGCAAACTTCTCTAATTTTTTTTCAATTATTTTACATTTCACAGGGCTCCAAGCAAACAACTAAAACTGTTTTATGGCATCTTAACTAAGAGTTAAGATACCAAAACCATTTTTGTAATACTGGCTTTTTATACACTCAAAACATCAATCTATGAAAAAGGCCCAGAGAACATCAAGGAACAGGAATTACTTTTCCTGGACATTTGTTACTAGAAGTTTTCTTATTTGTAAGAAAGACTATATTTGATGAAGTTATGTTTAATCTTGAAAAGGTTGAATTGGCTCAATTGCTTGGTGACTGTTTTGTGGGTTTTTTCCCCATTGCGTTTCACACCAAGAGAAATGTCTCCAGTTTTTCCTTGGGTGCTTACTTCTGTCTTGTGTAGGGGAGAACCCTGATGTGATCAATGCTCCTCCTGCTCTGTAAAGCAAGGCTCATTATAAAGTGGGTCCATCACAGACAGACAGACATCCTCAAGGAACGGCATGGCAGATTGCAAAGAACTATTCACCAAGACATACAGCTCTAAGTTTATAATCTGCATGCCATGATCAAACTATATAAGCATTCTTCTACACAAGAACAAAAGTGGTTATTAGAAATATATTTCAAGCATAAGTAGCTGTATACTACATATCTATGTAGAGTTGAGATAAATTTAAAAAAACAAAGAAGGGCTCCAAAACTGCAAGGCCTTTGTCTCTTTTGACCTAGAAGGCAGAGTTTCTAAAAGCATACAGTATTGAGATTAGAAAAAAAAAAAATCACTATGTAATAGTGGGTTTATATCATTTGTGTACAATCCACTTCTGAAATCAGTGGCTGTTTTTTCTCTGACTTCAAAGGAAAATGATCAGACTGATAGAAAATGCAGGTGTCCAAGCTTATTATATTCTGTCTGTCATCGGGTTGTTGCTATTTTGCTAAACTGGTGTACATTTTAACTTCATACGAATCAGAGACAAAACAAAGGACAGGGCTATTTTAAGTGATTAGAGGTACCATCAAAAAAATTTCTATAAAATTGACTGGAACAAATCAAGTATGACAATTAATAACTTTCTGGAAACAGAATTTTGGTAGGGGGACATCCTTTCAACAGGAGCAGAGCAGTTGTAGTATTTCATTAATTTCCCAGTTAACTATAGATACTGTTGAGGTTGATGGTCTCCATCATTCCAAAGTAACTGAATTCAGGTATCAAACTACATGCTGAACAGCAATGCTACAAAGTACACTCTGGCTTTTGTTACAGTGCTCAGGAAGCCTTTCCTCTGCACAATGAAGATGGCCAGGCTGTAATTTGGGAACTTTACAAACATAATTGTATGTTGGAAACTACTTTTTGTTAGCTAACTCATTTCATAAAAGACTACAATAAATACAGCTGCAAAAGCTCAGGAGCTTCCCTGGTGGATGAAGTGTGTGTCAAGACAGCTAAATTAAAAAGGAGAATGCCAAACCAAGCAAATTATGGTAGCTGCGTAATATCAATTAACATTGGCAGGCTTTAAAAAAAAAAAAAAATTCTAAAGTTTCAGTCAACACAATGGCCTTTTCTTGGAAAGGATACTCCATAAAAAAAAAAAAAAAAAATGGTATCACTTAATGTTAGACATCATCTTTTAACTAACATGCTTATCACTGTCATTATTTGCTATTGTTTTCAATAAAAGAGGTTTTCATTTACTAAAACCCCAAGTAATTAAACCTCGGGAAGAAAATGCTGCTTCTAGAAAAAAGAACTCATTGCAGAAACAAACAAATGAAATAATGCAAACCACAATGCACTCATTTCTAACTATGCATTTAGGATATCAACAACTGATGAAGATGCAGCTGGCTGTGGCCCAAAGTGTTGGCAAGGGGAGTAGGAAAGGGAGTTAAAGGCACACAGTTTAAAGTAAGGAAAATACTATCTTTCTTTATCCTGTTGCACCTTCCAGTGGATTTGATCACTAAGTACAATATATTTTTGTTCTGCCTTCAGGGGCAGACAAGGGATGCAGGGAAACACTGATATAATTCCAGCTGAACCCATACTGCTTGAATGAGGCCAGCACTCTCCCGTGTCACAAAAAAAAGTTCAGGTTCTTCAGTCTTTTTCTTTGGAGCTTAATTTCTGCTGCTTGTGAAATCTCACAGTGTGGTTCAGAGCAGAAGAAAAGCTTCAGGCCTTAGTAATGGGGAACAGGGCTGGGACTGGTTATACCCTGCTGCCTCAGTTATGGAGCAAATCTTACTGCACCAAAGCAGCACCATAACAAGCTTTTTCCAGGAAATGACAGGGGAAAGCAGGCAGCATGCTGTAGCCGCACCATTTCAAACACAGAACTCTTCACATGAGCTGTGCTTAAGAAAACCAGACATAAACAGCTGCATTGCATTCAGAAATACACCTCCAAAATATTACCCTACAATTTGCCTATCTTTAAATAAATGTCAGTTCTTTAAAGCACGTTAAATCCCCTGTGTTATGTTTTTCAAGTCCTCTAGAGCACAGCTTGGGTGAGGAGGGGGGTGACTGTTCTACCATTTTTATGAGAGTGCTGTGTAGTTTCTAGTTTGAATTTTCACTGTTTGGCAAAACAAATGACCCTTGGCATGTTATTTTGGGTCATATGTTGTGCCTTCTGCTGCACGGGTGTTTAGATCCTGTTTGAAGTCAGTCAGCAGGTAGACACAATACAACAGCTATAATCCTCTGCTTCTTGCAACATGTATGCAAGATTTCCGTCTGCCATAATAGCATGTTTGATTTATTTATTTATTTCACAAAAATACCATTTTATAAGTCAGTCTGAAAGCAGAGAGTACAAACAGAGTCTTGGGATTAAATCTTCACCACACATCTTGTAAGGCTATTCACTCAGGCTCTGTAGTATTCTACTTCCCAAATGCTAACATTTTGTGAGTATTAGAAGTGGTCAGCATTTATACACTTAAGTTTCAATGATTTTTAAAATTAAGGCTAGGACATCTAAAGCATCACTGTAGTGCTTCCCCTTTGGTAAATATAGTCTATTGTGTTGATTTTTTTTTTTCTTTCTTTCTTTCTTTTTCTTTTTTCTTTTTTTTTTTTTGTTTTGTTTTGTTTTGTTTTGTTACTCTATTAAGCAATATAGAACAAACCAAGGAGGAATTAAGAATTGTATCACTGAATACTAAACAAAGCACAAGCATCTGCAAGGATGGGCTGAGTTAATAATAATGTGGATAGTAACCATGTGAGGGAGCACTTATTGTCAATTTGTCAACTCCTTTTAGCCGCAGTTGGCAGTAGCAATTTTCTCTTTTTTTTTTTTTTCCTACTAATCAATAGCTGCAAAAAAGACCCAGTAGTCAATGCTGTGCAGGTGTTCTTTTGTAACAAGATAATATTAATTAGGGTTTTAAATTCCTAATTGCAGTTTATTTCTTTGACTTTCTGCATCAACAATTTTTAATGTTTTCCTTCTGCAAACTTTTTACTGCTTTCTAAGCCATTTTTCTTTCTCATTTGACTGCCTCTTTTCTGTCCTTTCTTGTGTATGTGGCCATTTTGCACTTTTTATTCAAACTCAATGTTCACTAAATTTAAGCTGTGAAAACATATATATTTTTACTGCAGTATTATTTGAGATTGTTAATATGTTGTAGTTTTTTTTTTTTTTTTTTTTTTTGCGCCCTCCCAAAATTATTATTTTCTATTTTTTTTTCTTTCAAAAAAAACCCAGTAAATGACAGAAAAAACAACCAAGTACAGAGGCAGAGACTGTTTCAAATAGGAATTAGGACGGTACTAAAATATGCTTTAAAAAAAAAACAAACCTCACCCACAAATATTGAAGATAGTTGCATGTTTACCACATTTACCACAGTATGTTTAGTCATCTAGTAAAACACATGGAGCAAGGCAAATACAAGAACAAGCAAGAATTTCATCAGTACCAATTGGATTTGGAATAACTTTAGGATGGAAAGGGTACCAGCCATGAAGAATGCATATTGCCAAGGAGATAAATGGATTTGTGTTTTAAAAGAACTCATCTCTCATTCTTCATCTACCTCAGCACTTGCTGCTTATTCCGCAAATGACTCGGGTAACAGAGAAGAGTGACTGAAAGGACCATAAGAAAGGCTACTAGCAGCAGAACTTTGTAGCCACTGACCCCAGAGGAGTACGAAGCAGCACTAGCACAAGTTTGAGCTCCAGTGGCACCTCAGACTGAGTCAAGGAGAAGGTGAAGCAGCTATGAAAGGAATTGCACCTGGCAATGAAAGTTTTTGGGATGATTTATGGTCTGCCTGTCAGGAGTAGATATCAGTGTCTTGTACACAGCACATCGCTTACCTTAAGGGCTACTTCATATGCTTTTTCCCAGTTTGGTAGCTCAAAACAACAGAAAAATGTCTTATTTAACCATCACTCATGAGTACGATTTGCTAGACTACCAGTTGCCCCTTCTTGGGCTGGCCATACCATAACATTTTGTTGGAGACAAATCATGACAGTGGAACTCCTATGTTATTAGAAACTAGGACCCAAAGGTTGCTGAAGACACCAAAATTAATCTGCTCTCACCTCCACCTCTCTCTTCCCAGGCTACCTATTAAAGGGCTTTAAAAAAATTAAATGTGTATAGTTTAGAAATACTTTGTTAGTTTTGCAAGTGGAATAAACACTCTATGTACATGGCTCAAACTACATACCTATGCCAATCACATGCCACTATTCTTTCCCTGCTGCAGTAACTGATAATGTGCCAAAGACAACTATCTAGCAGCTATGACTTCTGAGCTTGCTATTTTTCTGAGCTTAATATTCCTAATCCTTAAATCTTATGACCTTCTACTTTTAATGTCATTCCATCTTAAACAGATGAATTTAATCAATTTAATCAACTCCTTCTCAGCATCCCTCTAATCCTATCAATTTTGCCCATAGAATCATAGAATGTTTTATGCTGGAAGGGACCTCTAGAGGTCATCTGATCCAACCTCCCTACAAAAGTAGGAACATCCCTAGCAGGTTGCTTAGAGCCCCATCAAGCCTGACCTTGAATGACTCCAGGGATGGGGCCTCTGCCACCTCTCTGGGCAGCCCATTCCAGTGATCTATCACCCTCATATTAAAGAACTTTTTTCTAATATCCAGCCTAAACCTATTCTTTCCTAACTTAAAACCATTGCTCCTTGTCCTGTCATTACAAACCCTTTTGAATAGACCTTCCCCTGCCTTCATGCAGGCCTCCTTCAGGTACTGGAAGGTAGCTGTAAGGTCCCCCTGGAGCCTTCTCTTCTCCAGGCTGAACAGCCCCAACTCCCTCAGCCCGTCTTCATACAAGAGTTGCTCCATTCCCATTTTGGTGGCCCTCCTCTGGACATGCTCCAATATGTCTACATCCTTCTTGTGCCGGGGGCTCCAGAACTGGACGCATCTTCTATTAAGTCCTTAGATGTATTTCCTTCCATACACCTGCTATAGCATTGTCAGATGGTGACTCCTAGAGATTGTTTTGTTACCGTGACTCATGGTCTGATTTCCCAGCGCACTGATTCTTGCCTTCTCCATCATTTCATTTAGCTGTAGGTTTCTAGCTCTCCTTTATGTCAGAACTTGTTAAGAGAACATGTTGCCAACAGGACCCCTCCTGTTCAAGAAATGAGCTATGTTCAAAAAAGTCCACAAAGAAGCATAACATTATAAATATCTCAGCAGCTGGAACAAGATTTCTAAGCTAAAACACAGCTTAGTCTTCCTGCAACTCTGAACAGCAGCATAAGCATCCTACTACTCCTGTTGTCTCAGTGAAGCCCTGCTGCCTCCCCAACCTTAATTTTTATGCTTCTAAATTATCAGAAATACTATACTGCATTTTTTGTTTTCAAAGACACACAGAAATCTTCATTCTTCATTATTTTGAGACTAAAGCCTAAGTAATTTAACAACAAAAAAAAAAACTACCCCCCAAAAAACCCCATTGTAATGAATTCTTGACCAACCCAAATCCTGCATTAATCAACATTCACCACAGCCATCTAATGCTGGCTCTGAAGTATCTCAAAGCCTTTGTTAGACATCCCTTCACTCTGATAGTCTTGAGTTGTGTGGTGCTGCTAGTAGTTTCAAATATCTTCCTAGTCAGCTACCCACATGCATCTGCAGCTCTGCTCATTTGCCTGGCTTTAGTGACAGCTGTGTAGCTATGAAATGAAAACCAGAAGCAAAAGATCTGTGAAAATCTATGCCAATCAACAGCAACTGGAGTCAGAACAGTAGACTCTTACTTTCACTATGTCTCTCTGGAGACAAGGGGGACAGCATTGAAGCAATCACTTCTATTCCCTACTGAAATATTTTGGTCATCCTATCCTGAACCATGCCTCTGTTACTGCAGACATGGCCACAAGTCCTTCCTTCCTAGCTTCTGCTCCATACACAAGAGAACATCCTCCATAGTCCACCACTGCATCTTGTACTTGTGTGTCAGCAGGCAGCAAGGAACAAACCAAAGCGTGGAAGGGTTGACGCTGACTAAAGAAGAGGAGACAGAATGCACATTTGGAAATGTGCAGTGAAAACAAATGCACAAGAAATACGAGCTGGAGAGCTGGCTGGTTACATGCCTTGGCATTTTCTGCATAACTGGAAATTTATTGCATACATGAAAGGATGGTTGTCTCCTGCTCCATATGCTCCCCAGGTTATCAAGCCTGGTCAGGCAGCCCTTGCAAGTCTGAAGTCAGCTCTAAAAGAATCAAGAAGCTATAAGCTATCTGTCCTAACCTCATGAGCAACAGAGTTCCAGGACTGGAGTTAAAGGATTAATAAAAAGAGGAAAGGAACTGCATTGGTGATTTTATGTTAATTACAGGCAAAGCTAAGGATACAATTTTCAGGTCATTGCATCTCTGCTATTCCTATGGCTGTAGGGCCTTAATCCTCATCTATCTTGACTGCACATTGTGTGGGTTAATTGGCATTTCAGTATAAGCTATAAAATACGAAGTGTGCAAATAAACTCTAAGAGTCCTTAAAAAGTATTAACTGCTTAGAAAAGTTGTAATGTATGAATAACTTAGTTCTCAAAGTCATACTACATTGAAACATTCACTTCAAATCACTTCAAATTTCAGTAATAAACACCTACAAATCACCCTTTCTGAGAATCATCAAAAAGACAGGCCAGAGGCTAAGGAAGATTTAGCAGTTGGAGGAAAAAATAATTGCCTTGATGCTCCATTATACTTCAGGCTCCTAAGACTGGGATTTACTCAGAGAAATATTTGTTTAAAGCTTCTTTTGAGTTCTTTGCCTTCTGATGCCATAACCTGGGGGACAATAGGCTGTGGCTTACTGGGCAGCTGGGATGACAGAAACTGTCTCCTAATTGACATCTACCTGGTGCTGCTGTGATGGTACCCAGTGCCCCACATCAGGGGTGGCCCTGGTGAAGCACTAAGATGGCTTCAGTGCTGGGCTGCCCATGCTGCCATCTCCTCCCTGGCTACCCCTGGGCTGCTGTGGGTGCTCATTGTCGTTCCCTGCGCTAATGGCAGATATGCCAGCAGGAGCAAGGCGAGAGGTGCAGGGGGTCCATTTGCTTTTTCAAACTGATGACAAAAGATAAATACAGCAATTAGATATAAACAATTAGTCACACCCTTCCAAAGAAAACTACATACTGCAGTGACACCTGTGTGAACATGCCAGGCCAGAAGCATGCCACAGGGATGAGCAATGGCTGTAGCCTACATGCTACCACCCTGCCCTGTGGTTCTAGAAGGCACAATGGGAGCATCCCGTGCTTGTTCACCTGGGTGGACTCTTGAAGGTGTCATTACACATGTAAGTTCTTTTCTGAGACAGATTCCCCAGAGGAGAAGCTGTTTGACTCCAACTGCTTTGCATACATTCATATACCAAAGTCACAGTCTTCTTCTGGGGCATTCCTCCTGGCTTCACACTAGCAGAAAATTTACTAAGCAAAGTACAACATCCACCATATGTTAAAGTTAACCCAAGGGCCAGATATCTAGGAGGACATTATGCAAAATTGAGGCCACAATTAAAAAAACACTAAATCATCATCTCTAGGGAGCTGGTGACCATAAACTGTGCTTTATTCTCCTGGATAATTTCCTAAATTACAGCCTCTTGGATAATTTAATCTTTTCTATTCCAGAAGTAAACTGGGATGATAAAAACCAAACATCAGTTTCTTTAATACTTTTCTATTCACCTTTATGCTATAGTTTCACAGCATAACAAGTGCAAGAAAATGATGAGTTTGGGGGGATTATTGGATACGTTTTAAAAACTATTTTAATAGTCTTTTTTTGCAACTATGGAACAACCCTGTTTGCTGTTAAGTCTTTTAAAATCTCATTTAAAAATGTATTTAGGTATCCCAGCACATCAAGCAAATTTGAATAAGTGAAGGTACTTCAACCTTTCTTTAAAAGTATATGGTGAATAACTCTATTAGTTACCAAAATTAAACATAATGAAGTTGTTTTATTAATATATTAATGAGAAGATTCTGATTCTTTCAGTATCACCAGATCATCTATACATATCCTCCTTGTTTGATACTTCTTGGACACATCAGCCATGACAAGTCTTCAGTAACACTTGTGTGAACAATCTGATCAAAGATTTCTTTGAAGTTGAGAATTAAGTGCTTTGCTCTACACAAAATGAACCATTCAGCAGTACTTCTCATTGTGAATCTGCTATGAAGTACTTTAGTGAAACAGGGTTAGCAGGGCCGCCTAATAACTGGCCATGTGAATACTTGCATCAGAAGAGTGAGTTCCTTCTTCATATTAATTCTGGTTTTCAAAAAATTACCTTGACATTTATTTTAAGTATGTTCCACTGTGTCTCAAGCCTGAAGATTAGGAAGTTACCTAAATGCTTGCATCCATTTATTGCTGTGTCAGGAGGAAAATCTGTAAAAACATAGAAAAATATCACTTGATTAAGCTATAAGAATAAAAATGGGGCCCAGAAATAGCTTGAGAGACAAGAAATAAGTAATCTCCTTATATCTGTAAAAGAAACATGACATGGCCTTAGGCAAATCATTTCACATTGCTGTAGTTCTGCTTCTTCTCCAGCTGTTAAACAGGGATAATTTTAGTCTGTAGGACAGAACAGATCATGCAAATACAGCCATTTCCATAGTAATTAGATAGTGTGGTAATGTGTAGTATTACAAAAATGTCAGAATCCTTAAATTAATGGTCACCAAGTTTCTTGGTAATTAGGACTGAACTTTGGTTCCCCTGTGCACCCAAACCACCTTGGTCTGGGCAGAGATCAAGACACTGTTTCTAGCTCAGTCTCTGGCATTTTCAGAGGAGCCAGGACCTGGCAGCTCATCTGTTCTGTGTTCTTAGACCACTCCTGGCACCCACCAGGATGGCCCTTAGACATCTTTCTTTGACTGCCAAGGTGCTTGATAGGCTTGACCTCCTGCAAAATTAGCCCCATCAGGTAACTCTCCACATTAATGGAGAATAGTGCCCCCCCAGGATACCTGTTAGGAGCGCCAGTATGCCTACTGAAACTGATTCAGATAAAGCCCCCATGCTCCTCCAGAAGCACATACCCAGGCAATCTGTGCTTACCTTCCTTTTGAGCTGGATCTACTGATTGTCTTAGATGAGCAAACTGACAGTACTGCCCAGCAGCAATCAGCTTCTGAGAAGAAATGTACCTCTGAGAACATATCCTTATGCAAGCCAGTTATCACCTGCGCTACACCATCTAAAAAAGGGAAGTTTAACTTCCTACAGCCTTATTTAGTACGTTTGCACATGTCTAAGCACTCAGACCATAAATCAGGTATGGTTCTGCATACCTTGGTCAGCAGCAGCAGAATAGACTGTGAAAGTACTATGGGGCTATCTCACTTTCCTGTACTTCTCTTGCACTTTTTTAGGGGAGAAGAGGGGAGGTCTGCAGAGATGTCCAGAAAAATGGCATTGGTCTTTCTGCCACTGCTGAGCCTTCCAGGTGTGCAGCACCTTCCTCATCACCAGTTGATGCTTGTTGGAGCTGACACCAAACAAAGTGAGTTTGAATGAAAAATAATTCCTTCAGAGGGAGGTTTCAGATCCTTCCTTTTTTTTTTCTTTCTCACAGTCTTCCTACAGCAGCTGTAGGCAATGTAGTTGTTGGTGTTGCTGCCAAAAGTCACTCAGGAACCTAATAATTGATTTGCAAAACTGATGCTCTTTGACTGTAAGATGTCAAATACTCATCAACAAGCTGCACTGTGATTTGGAGCATTGTTCAGGTTAGCCATGTTTTTTAAATGGTATCATTGAACTAAGAAGAAGGGTGAGGGGATGGCAATGAAGGAGTTGCTCTTTCTAAGTTTTTGAATATGGAAAATCTGCCTGAAGTATTGGCTTAATTAATAGGAAGACAATTCCTCCTATGAAGAAGTAATGATTTCTACAGTAAAATGGAAGGGCTGGATGTATGGAATCAACTGCAAGATAACTACGTCTTGTTGCAAACAACCGTCTTTCGAACAGGCAGCCTCCCAGCACCACCTCCTTTCTAGACACTGATGAAAGCAGGGAAAACTGACCTTCAACATGCAGGATGTATCTCTGCAAGCTGGACAACAAAACAAAAACCCAACAAAACCCACATGAAACTTCCATCTGTCTGATGATACTTATTTTCTTTGAAGCCTTCTTGCTTATTTTGTTTTAGTCTCCTTTATAAAATGGATTAAAACAGAGAAATCTGAAGTTTGGCTTTGAATTCCGCTTGCCACACTGTGTTTGGGTTCTGCACCAGTGGCAGAAGAAAATAACTGCAGTGATGATTCTTTAATCACTGCACTGGACTCGATGATTTCCAGAGGTCCCTTCCAACCCCTATCATTCTATGATTCTATGAATGTTAAATATTTTTTCTTAGGATCTAATTTCACCAGGATAGACCCTATTCCAAATATGAAATGGAGTATACTGCTGGGAAGAGATAGCAAAGCCACAGAAATGCGAATGGTGATGCCTCATAGCTGTGGGTGAGTTCCTCTTGTGCCTATCCTGTTGAATTAGCTTTCACAACAAGTACCTTCTGCATGGTGCTGAGAAGCCCACATACCTATGGAAGGGGAACTTATACCTTGTTATGAGCATCTGGTTGTCCGGAAGGAACAGCATCTTCCAGTGAATTCAAGGTGGAACCTACAACATGATGTGTTTGACTTGGCCCATTTATAAAAAGTTGTGGGGAGGAGATTTTCTATTCTTTTCACGTTCAGATCTTTGAAATGACTGCTTGCCAGGCCTAACTATGGTCAGCAGCACTACTTGCATTTGGCCATCCATCTGGAATGTCTGTGTTTATCTTAGTCTCTTTCTAGCAAATAACTTTTTAACATAGCAGGTACCAAACCTCACTCTTCCTCCCACCAAATACTGTCTTCACATGGGAGGACCTGACAACTTAAATCTGGAAGACTGAAGTACATGGGATTTAAAGCTGCATTTGCACAGACTTTCTGTGAGCTGGCATTTTCTGGCCACCTTAGGAACAGATGGTGAGGGGTCAGCTAGTTACCTTCTATTTTGTAGTGTAAGAGAACTATGTAAGGGACTAAGACAACTTGCATCCCCCTGTTTCCTTTCATGGATATCAAGACACAAGAAACCATTGATTAATTGCTGTAATAGACTAGAAAATAGATATTTTCTAATACAGAAATACTTTCTTGCCAAGACACAGAATTTGACATCTACACAAATACTGCTCTAATTAATCTTATTGATACAAACTCCTACTTACACAATAGAAACAACAGGACAGGGACAGACAGGAGGCTAATTTTGTTTCTTTAGCTGCTGATGTGATGCTGTTACTGCTTATCAAGATTTAGTTGTCTTTTCATTTCTTGGTGCCACCATACAGTTTGGAAAGTCACCACTGAGATGCCTATATAACCATGACATATGGAATGCCTGAAAAACATAGGGCAAGAAATCAGTGTTTTTTAACATCTCTTATTTGAACTAGAGTTTTGTAAACAAGGTGAGAAAGAAATGAGAGGACAGATGATCACAGGCTGGGCTGCTAAGAAGAACGAGCAATTGAGATGGCTAAATCATCTTTAGTCAAGTGTAGCTTTACATCTCACTTGAAAGTTTCCTGAAGAACTGTACTTGACTAAATTAGTAACAAAAGATACACAGCAAGTAAATAATAGTCCTAAACATTACATGCTGTGTCAGTTAGAGTTTTAAATTGCATGCTTTGAAGGAGGAGTTCTTGCAAATAATTCTTTACATAATAAATAAGCCTGCAAAACACTGAATGCTGCTTTTACCTGAATTTACTCACTGTGAACTCTGGTTTCAGCTGTAGTTAGGGCACAAGATGGAGCCTCCATTTCCTTCAAAAATATGTTAAATATCCTCAAATAATCTGCATTCAGACATACACTCTATTGTTTTATGGATTCTTTCAGACAGATCTGTTCCTCCATACCAACTGGGCATTGGTTTAAGCTGTTGTCTCATACCTGGAAGACAGCATTTTCTGCAGTCTCTCTGTCTTTACATGGTTATTAACCAACATTTTCTGAACTAGGATGACCTTTAGTTATTGGTATTGAGGCATATAAAGTGGATAATCATAGCAGAGAGAGAAAAAAAATTATTTGGTGTGAAAAAATTTACTTGGTGAGAAAGTCCATCATCCTTTAAGGACAAACTGCAGTTCCACTGATGGATGTATCAAATGAAATTGTCACTACAATTTGATTTACCAGGCATCTGCAAAAATTATTTATTTAAGCAAGTGAGAGCTTGAAGTGTAGAAAGGGGAGTAACAGCTCTCTTTCTCTCAAAAACCAAACCAAAACAAATCAGCATTTCTTTCTTGTGAATGTTTTCATTCTTCCCTGAAACACAACAATTTTTATTATTAGTGGCTATATGAAGGTTGAATGTCTCTGTATAGCCACTGTAATAAGTACATGATCAAGAGCAGGAAAACAAAATAAGAGACAGAAATGACAGTTAATCAGGGCATAGATAACTGAAAATACTGTAGCACCACTCAAATTTTCTATGCTAGTTGATCACTTTTCACTATGAGGGAAGAGAAAAAATTTCCACCTTTTAAATTTGAATGATGTTTTCTAGGAAAAGCAAAAGCTTACTTAATTTGTGCATTCATTACAAGAGACATAAAGGATAAATGTCCATAGAGAAACAGGACATTTGAGACAGAGTGGAAAAGCATACCACTGTCTCCTTGGCATGTTGCCATGGGTCAAAAAGGACCAAATCAGTTAAACTGATACAGTGAAAAGCTTGCCCAAGAAATCACACAGGTAAAAATGTTAACTGCCAGGAAATAAGTGATTTACAGTATGTGATGGCTGCATTAGTTGGCAAACTACCTGCTATTATGTAATGCAAGAAAAATATTTATTGAATTTTCCCTTTGTGATTTCAAAGATCATGCATTAAAATATATCTGTATGTTTTGCACGTACAAACTTTTGTGATAAATTATCCTATCCACTGCAGTGTAAGAACTCATATTTGTCAGTATCCAAATAAGAGGTCATATTGATTTTAGATTTGTCTCAAACAGTTTGGTGCTGCTGTTCCTTTGAGACCACTGCTTTGTTAAAAGCATAGAGTCTTCACCTGAACATAGAGTTGGGAATCACTATTTAGCTCTAGTCTCAGAATTAACTCTGTAAATTTTAGCACTTTATTTTCAGTCAAAGTCTGAAGAACTCACAAAGAAAACGAGTATTCTACAAAGGCTGTAATACAAGCATCACAGGACTTTTGAGCTGCTGGAATAGCATTAGTAAAATACAAGGAGTGTTAGTGAGTTTTGCAGAAAAAAAAAGATCAAAGCCTGATTTCAAAAAGTTGATTCAATAAGGTCTTCTGAAATACAGTCCGAAAGTACTTCAATTGTCAAGAGACTGGGTAGATTCTTTTCTTCTTTACATGAAAATATAGACGTTTGTTAAAATTGCAGTGTATGTGAAAAGTACTGTGGTATATCTCATCACCAAAGAGACGACATCATTCTTTTTAAAATCCAATTTTATGGAAAAGTCAAAGAGGAGAGGTGGCTACCCTACTGCCCATTTCTTTGTGTGCCTTAGCCACAGTGTCATTGTGCCTGCCTAAATTCCCCCTGCAATTTCAAGATCAAAATGTAAGACTCATATGTAAAAGTACTTTACTGGATACTTTTACCCACAAAATATAAATATTACATATTTAGAAATCTAATACATCATTTTCATATAAGCAATTTTCTCTACAGCACCATAGAAAAAGGTCAATAAAAAGTGACAAAGATCAATCCTTACACATCTTGATTGCCTGGAGGAGTGAGGGAACTAGCTGGGAGGTATGTCTCCATTGCTGTGGAGGTCTGGCAAGGTAACAACTGTTGGACTGTCACCTTTAGCCTTCCTCTAAGGAATCAACTGATTAGCTCCCAATGACTTGATTTTCATTGCTGAGATAAAATGAGCATTGGTCTTAAAAGTAATCTTTGGATTAGTTTAGGAGACAAGCAGCAGAAGAACAGATGAAAAAGACAGTTGTGATATGATAGTTTTCAGGTTAGAAGAGCGTCTGAAGGCATTTGGGTGCCATCTGAACCAAAGATGACTAGGCTGAGGTTTGGAAGTGGTAAGAGGCTGGGGAGATACAAATACCTAAGAGACAATGGGAGGAAAGGATGTTTAGGCAGCAGGTCTCAGGATTTTAATGGGAAATTGAATAGCTGAAAGTTTGACTGTCACTGTAGAGGACATAGGTTAGAAAAGTGCAACTAGAACTATTAATTGACTTACAGAGCATTGTTCTGTTACCTGGGTGTTGAGAAGGGAAAAGCACACGTGCATCTCATATAAGAGTCTCACTCTGGTACCATGCTTTGATCTGGTGTGACCCTATCTGCCTTTCTAAAATAGTTGTGTTATGCAGAGCAGTGTCCACCCCCAGTGTTACCTTCTATTTGCTTTCCCAAAAGGGGCCAGTGCTGAGCAGGAACAAAAGAATTGGTTCAGGACATGAGCTAGAACCTGGGATTCCCTCAACAAATTCCTGGGACATTCCACCCCCAAAAATTGTATTCCAAAACCAAAATGCAGACAAATGGCAAGAGATGGATTTTAGATGACCTTGGTGGAAGCTATAATAATCCTGATTAAAATACATACATGCCTTTAACTCTATGGTTTGGGAAAATTAAGTGATTCTATTTTCTCTTCCCCCCTCCCCCCAAGACCTGAATCATAATAAAGATGATTGGAACAGAAAATGAAATATTTTTTAAATTTTATGGCAGTCACTTAAGTTGCCATAACGACATTGGAGAGATATTACCTGGCCAACTGTAAGATTTGTGGCATACAATAACTGTGTCAGGGTACCTCTTACACTGAAAGCTGTAAACACCACAATGAAAACCCAGGGATGTAATTTTTAGAGTTGGTAATTCATTAAAAGTTGCTACTTCATTCTCAGCTCCTATTTCATTAATTTATCACTTCAAGTGTTAAGTGGTCCACAATGTCTGCTTTCTAACAGAGGATTTTATCAAGTCACTTAATAATGAAATAGAAATTTCATCACCATCATCTTAATTTAATTAGTTGGTTTGCCAAAGGACTATTGGATCAGAGAAAATCGCAGCCCTGCTCTGTTCGAGCTGGAAGACTTTCCTGCTTGTGGCAGCAGCACTTGGTGCAGTGCTGACACCCCTGTCTCAAAGAGACTGAACAAGCTGCCTCTAGGCAAAGGCATTCAGTGGGAGCAAAATCCAGCCTCCCCGTCTCCTGAGCAGTAGCTCCCACAACCACTAGCATATCTCAGCAAACATACCATAGGATAGTAGTAATGGAAGGACATATTTTTCTTGTGAATCTGTTTTATATTTGTCTCACTTGCCTGTGCTTCATCTTGACCCATCCCCACAAAGGCAGGAGGAGTGGACTCTTCTGGGAAGACCTGTGTCTCTGTTCTCCAGCCCTCTGGGCTCTGGGGAGTGTTTGAAGTCTGAGGGTAGGCTCTAGACTGGCATAGCTTTTTGAAGGGAAAATCAAAGCATTAGAAATAAACAGATCACTCTTCATGCCAAATACTGTATTTGAATAAACTGTGAAAGGATTTAACTTTTTGGTATGCTGATATGATAGTGGAGTGGCTTTTTTTAATGCTTCCAAAGAGCTGTGCAAAACATCTATTCAACCCTCCAAAGAATATGTTAGGAACATAAGGTGATAGGGTAATTCCAGTAACTTCTCTGAGTGCTTTCACATTAGCAATCCATTTTGTTTTGCAGTTTTCTTACAAAGAGCTTTGTTTACTGAATTGTATAGCAACCCAATTATGTTGCACATTCAGTGTACCTGCACATGTACACTAGGAAGTAAGGCCCTTGCCTAAGCTGCAGAGTTGCCTGTGCCAGGCTTACTCCTCCTCATCTTGACCCTGCCTTGTGGCCTGGACTTCCTGACTGAACCTTCGACCTGCCCTGTTGCTACAGATTCACCTGGCTATCATTGGACTGTCACTGAACCTGGCTGCCTTTCTGGGGCCTGCACCCCTCTCCTGGCTAGGGTCTGGCCAGGATGCCCCCTGCTCAGTGAGGCCACTATCCCTGCTGCCTTACTGGCACTCATGGATCCCAGATCACCTGCCCTCGCAGGGCAGCCCAGACTTTGCTGCTTTTTGATAGATGCAGCTTGTAAACAGTCACCTTCCAGAAAGCTTAGAGCCTGAGCATACAGCCAATGCTAAAACCAAACATGAGATGTATTCTCCCTTGCAAGCACCTGACTGCGTATGCACTCAAACCCCTGATCTGTGGTAAGTCCCAGAAATAGGCCATGAGGAAAAGAAATAAAGGTGTAAGGAACAGTAAGGAGTGGTATTGTAAAGCTATGGTGGAAAAAAGATGAGACGTCATGTCTTTTATAGAGTGCCAATACTGCTGGAGAAAATAAACTAGTTCTTGAACACATGGACTTTCTTCAGTCCTTGAACAGAGTCACTAAACTTCAGGCAAAATATAGGTATGGAGCAACTACTCAGAGTTTAAACCCTTCAAACAAGTTTGGGGAAAATGGTAATTGGCACCTTTGAGCCACAGACACCTGACAGCAAGAAGGGCAGCAGAGAGGCTGTCATGGCTGTAGGATGTAAGTCACTAGTTCTGGAACAACAGCAGGCACAGTATGGCAAAAATTATCTGTACTGAATTTATGGTTTTTAATAAGTAGTGAAATTATATTTTTCTCTTCTACATTTATCTCCAGAAAGCAGTCTGAGATGAGACTGAGAGGCCAGAGCTGCAGTGACTGTGCCCTAAAAGCATTCTCCTGAGAGCAAGGAGTGTTCCTGTCCTTGCCAGCTCCCTCCAGTTCTGACCTGTACCCATCTCCAAGCTTGCTGCTTCCGCTTCAGAGATGAAGAACTCATGACTTAAAAACTTGTCTTTCCTCTTCATCTTCCCAACAGCATCAATTAGAATAATGAGATTACTCCCTCCCACAGCCTTGTTTCTTAGAGTATAAATATATATATACTCTATAGTCTAACAAAATCTCTATGACTCTGAACAGGCTATGCATACATTCACCTACTAAAAATAATTCAAGCTTCTGCAAATTGCTTAGATAGCTGAATTTATAAGCCAAGCGTAGGCAAGAGTGGGAATTAAAAAATAAATCTATGAATCTAGAAACTGACAATCTGCAGCTGGGATAGGTCCACTTGCTTCTGATTATAGTGTACCTGGCCCTATCACCTGGCTGCTTTGAAATCAGTTCATTGTCTCCTTGCAGTTTGGGGCTCCTGCAAAATGATGCCCAGTGGCATTCTCTTCAGAGACACTGAAGACTGATGGGGTGGTGGAATCTGAGACTGTGCTGACTCCGCAGCTGGAGGAAGCCTGCCTGTATGTCTGTGGTATTGTGCTTTTTCCATTAAGCAAGTGGTTCTAGCATGCAGGCTAGACAGCTTGGCAACTTTCAGGAGCACAATGTTATAAACACTTCAAAACCTGAGAAAACATAGGCTTTTTCTGTTATGAAATCTCTCATTTGAAAGTAATAGTTCTTTGGGTTTGTCTGGCTTGTGTCTGCAAATTATATGAACTTATAATTCATCAAGAGAGTGGAAATGTCACCTGAACGTTGATGAGGACTATGAGATCAGCACTAAAGCAAATCAATACTTTCCTGATTCATAATGTGTGTTGCAGTTCCCCTGGCTAAAGGCAGACTGCCATATCTATTTAGTTAGGACTTGAATCAGTGCCCAGCTCTACAGAATGTAAGATTTTCATTTAAAAGTAAGAGCGATTTTTGAACCCTGAAGCTTGTTCAGAGATACCACATTGTCATTTGAGTACATAGGTGGTTAAATATGGTTGGATACATGCCTAAGAAAACAGCTCTAAGGGTGATGGTGAGTGAGGAGTACTATTTCCAGCTCAAGGTTGATCTCAGTCAGCTGATTTAAATTCTTCCTTCTGTTTTTTGACTAGTTCATATGCCAGTGCTTCACAAAAGATACACAGTTGGTTAAATATTTTGCCAGAATCTCTAAGCAGCTTTGAAGAGGACTAGTACTGTCTGAGTGCAAATACTAGCTTAAGAAAAAAAACCCAAACTATTTTATTCACATTGCTGAAAAAATCTTGTGTAAGTCTAGAGTAGTTAATCTGCTTTACAGACCGGATTCTAAGGCACTAATTAAAAGTATGTCTTTATTATTTCATTTAAGACATTTAGCAAGCAAGATTTGAATCTAAAAAGTAAACATATTTTCTAATTTCTTTCTCTCTCTAAACATATGTTGTTTAATTATTCAATATAGAGTTCATGTAGTGAATTCTATCAGAGAATATCAATAAATATGGACACAATTAGTGTGAAAATAAACCTTTTTTGTTGTTTGCTTCATTAAAAATAGTAGCATTTTAGTACAGCAGAAGAAACATGTCTTCTAAATGTGATAGCTCCTACGTATTTTGAGTTTACATATTCCACTATTTCAAGCAGCAAAACATACTCTTATATAACTTCAGAAGTATAACAGAGACAACATAAACTCCCTTTAAGGGAGAGAAAGAAAAAAAAAACCACCTTTATCTATTGTCAGTTGCTGGGACATGTGGGAGAATTAACTAAAAAGAGCTTGTACTTTATTCCTTGTCAGACAAAGCAGCAGAGGAAGTATTAATTTCCTTTCCCATTATTAAAGGCTACCATGTTTTTGCCTGTTAGAGAAAACCCATCAGATGTAAAAGCAAGTACAAAACCCACTTGGTCTTCCTTAACCACCATATTAATAGATTCTTGGAATATATTCAGGTATCTGCTTGTTAAAAGGCTCACAGCAGAGAAAGGGGTGCCTGCCCTTCAGTTGTGGTGGTTGTAAATGACTATATGAAAGTCCTTACCTGATTTTAGGGCTTCAACTTCCTTTCTGGACAACATTTAAAAATATATGGGTATTTTTGAAATTTCCAGGGAATGAATGGAGCCTACTCAGATGGCTTACATCTTAAAAATTACAGTGATTCTCAGTTGAAATACCACCGCCAGTGTTGACATGGAAAAATAATTTGTTTCTGCTTGTTTTTTTATCAGGGGATTTTGTGGTCTTGCTTCAGTTCTGCAGCAAATCGTCACTCTTGTGTCCCATTCTGTATGTGTCTGGTCTCTCTCCTTTCTGGGAGCTGGTTAAGGTGCTATATGTTCCTTTCACTGTCTCTGGCTGGAGATGACCTTGTCTATAATCTCTGGTATATGTTGACTTATTTCCATTTTTGTCTTTTTTCAAAAAGGCATTAATTCCTAAGTATTAAAAATCTTTTGTATTTGAGTTTTTCTATTTTTTAATAGGTTTGTACATCCCATCTTTTCTTCTGCCTTCAGCTTATTCCATTGTAAGTATTCTAGTTTGCATTTTTCAATCAAAAAATGTTCCTCAGGTTACCAATAATGATTCATTGTTGCAAATGCTAAATTCTACTTTGCACTATTAAATAACAGGATATGGCATCAACGAAACTGAATCTGACACTGTTTCAGTACAATCCCTTTCAGTATGTATGGTATTACTTTAAAATGACTTTCAGTAATCTACTGAATTAAAGGAAAAATGAACAATGTTATTGTGACCTGCTCAACCTGTGCCACATAAACTGCAGTTTAGAGTATTTATCTAGCTAAACAAGTCTGACTTTGACTCTCAGCTGCTTAGCTGAGATACTCCTTTAGTATATCTGTTCCAGAAATTGAAAATATCAAATAATTATATATATATTTTTTGTCATCAACATAAAGAGGTCTATGAAAGATTTTAGCCATGCCTTTTTTTTTGTCTTTTTTTTTTTTTTTTTTTTTTTTTTTTGTCACTAGGGCATACTCTTTTGTCTCCACTGAAGTGGTGCCCCTGGAATATCACAGGCCTCCACAGTTAATCTGCTATCACAGAAGCTACAATAAGGCCAATATAAAATTTATTAACTCTTCTGTTTGTTTTTAAAATCCACCCACAGCTCTAAGTTTTAATACATTTTTCTATAACATCTGAAATATCAGCACTCTGCTGTCATTTAAAAAAAATTATATAGGGTTGGGATCTTGCTCCAGAATTGTTAAATGGAGCTGGTCACCTCCTGTCCCAACCTGTGATAATGGTTCTAACTTTGCAAGTTCTGCTCTTCGTATATATTTTTGGCAATAGGGTTTTTTTTCATGTTTTGTTCAAGTCAATCATATTCTGTTTTTTTGATCTAGTCATTATTTATCTGCCTGCATTTCACTTTTGTTCACTCACAGAAGCAAAGGCTTTCATGGCATTTCTTCATGGTTTTCTGTGTATTAGGAATTGCCCTCATTTGTGCTGCTGCTGTTAGAACCACCTCCAGGTCTTCCTAGATTTTGAGCTCCGCCATCTTTCTTCCCTCAGGGCTGTGCTGGTTTTCAGTCCCACATGGAACATCAGGGTGTTTTCCACTCTGCAGATTTCTTCCTGGAGTGGATGACTTCAGTTGTCTCAGCATGTCAGCAGGCTAGCCAAGATTTTGAATTACTGAAAGACTGGGAATTTTTTCACAGTTCCAGCCACAACCCAACCCATTGCAGGAAAACAGAGTAAATTCCTAAAGGCACATAACTTAGATAGATTGCACATTCTCCTATAGTTCAATTCTCCTTTAGTTAGAAGACATCACACACATACGTATCAAATACATGTGCAATGCATTGCTCAAGTCTTCATAATACAACTGTAGTAAACTTATTCTAACTAAAACAGTGTCTGATATGCATGATGTGTCAAAGAGTTTTTAGTTACTATGGGAAATGAGATGATACTCAAGAGTTTTGGGGTTTTTTTCACTGATATTGCAGATTCAGATGAAAGCTCTGTCTTTGTATCCTCCTGTTACTTGTTGTCCCAGAGCTTCCAGCTGTCCCATTCTCCTTGGCAAATACTATTCTTGCCTTTTGGTTGTTTACCCAGCAATATTCACCCTGGGCCCTACACATCCCAGAGTGAGCTGTGCCTGCTCCCCTTTCTTGTAGCATCCTCTTCCCATACAGCTCTCTCTGGTGCCACTCAAAGATCACATTCCAGAACTACACTTCTTTTCAAGCTGATGCTTTGTGTAAGTGGTATGACCTATATCAGTGAGTACTTTCATACTAGCCCTGTGCCACATGTTGGTGTAATCACTGGTATGACAGCTGGGCCTATGCTAGGACTTGTTTACCAGAGATTAAAACTGCATTTTGCTGGCACCATTTCCAAATATGTTTCCCCGTATATTGGCAAAATTAGACTTTTATATTAGTACAATAAGCACCTTTACATAAGCATAGCAAACAGAACTAGTCAAAGTATGGTTTCTGCTGCTATAATTAGTTTTGTAGGTGCTATCATACTGATGAGAGTACTGGGTCAGAGCTCTGACTTTAATCACTGTATGTGCGGAGGACACACTACAGCCTGTAACAGCAAAACCTGCTTAACCAGGGTATCTGATTGTCATGCACAGTTGATTCTACTTTTGCTAGCAATAAAAAAAAAAAAAAGAATAAAAAATAGGAGTGCTTTCTTGGCATGTTATATCGAGTGGATATACTAAATGTAGGGCTTTTATGGGTACAATATCTGTGAATGATGATGTCTGCTGGGGTGTTTTGTTTGTTTTAATGATTTGCCAGTAAAACTCAAAAAGGTTTTAGGTTGTGCCTAAAATGCCTAATTTCTGTTTCTTGTCTCTTAAAAGCACAGCAGTGATGAGTTTAGGTTTCTGTCATTCATGGATAAACTAGAAGTTTAAAGAAATCATAAAACCAGTATAGGATGTGTTAGAAAATAATGTTATTGCTACATTTAAAGCCTCCTTTGGTTCAATTACACAAATGGTATGAGACATAAAGCAATTATTATATGTTTTTTAAAGAAGACTAAAATCTAAATATTTGAGTCAACATTTTGTTTTAAATCCTGTGAACTTTTGAGGAGATTATTACTGTATGTTTTAGCTTTTCTTACAGATAGGAGAAATGAATTAGGGTGTTTAGGAATTTTAAAGCACCTCATTGTTCTGAGGACGAGAGATTTTTCTTTAGATTTAAGTTCTATTTTTAATGCCTTAACTGGCATTTTAATTTTCCTAGAAAGGACACTACTCATTTGTTACGAGATGTTTGTTTCAGTTATTATTCCATAGCTTTTCTTGGTACCAGAAAGCTTTGTGATCTTTGATAAGTAGGAAAGGATGGCAACTTCTGACCTTTCCCCTTCAGGCAGATTCCCACGTTTAGCACGTTATTAGAGAGAATTAAAGCAGTAGGCAGTTTTCTGAATCCAAATCTGAGGCTATACTGACAGTACTTCTGCTCTGTCCGAAGACTCTGGAAATTAATGGTGGGTATGGCAAGCACTCTCAACAAAAGAAACACTTGAGACCCTTGATGCCACTGACTGGATTTGCAATCTCTTTCCCTACTTCTAGGGCTTTTGCTGTCTGTTCTCAAGGCCAGCTCTGACATGGCGTTGCTCTGTAGCCTTGGGTCAGAGTGCTGTAAAAACAGCAAAGTTGCAAGAAAGAGCTATTTGAGAAGCTTTGCCTGGATTCTCTGCTGTGCTCAAGTTCAGGCCCTTGCCCATGTTCCTCACCTGAGCTACACTGTAGTTACACTTGGTCCTTGCCTGAGCCTAGTATGCTGTGGTAGTGCCTGGTCTTGCTCAGTCTTGCCCCCTGCTGATTCTGACGTTGCCTTGCTGACTGAGCTTCCTAGATGCAGATTGGACCTGCCCAGCAGGCCACACATGGCTGTCATCAGACTGTCAGTGACCCTGGCTGCCATCCCTGGGCTTGCCCCCCTCACCTGGCTGGGGTCCTGCCAGAATGACCCTGCTCAGTGAGGCCACTGCCCCTGCTGCCTCACCTGCACCTGTGGCTCAAGGCTCACCTGCCCTCACAGGGCAGCCCAGCCCTTGCTGCTCCCTGACATGGCTTGCTCAGGCAAGTGCTCTTCTTGAAACAGCTTTCTTCTTCAAGAATGACCTATGTTGAGGAGCTCTGCCAGTTCTGTGAAAGTAGGGGAAGCTGCCCTAAGAGATAGGAAAATGAGCTTTTTATAATGTTCAAGTTGGACTGGGAAACTTATCTAACTGCTGCTGGAGAAAATTAGTCAGAAAATCTAGACAGTTTAATTTCTCATTTGCAAATCATGATGTTGGAAAGAAAACATAAAGCAAGGTTTGCTTTATTTTTAACTGCCATTTTGATTTCCCAGAAAGTGCTGCCCACCAGAACACAAGTTTTCCATCAGAAAAAAAAACCAATTTGGAAATTTTAAATGTAATTGCAAATTTTTGTTAAATGGTTGGGGTTTATATACAGGCATTCTTATGGTATTAAGATTACAAAATTATTTCAACTTACATTCCCAAAATTAAAAGAAAAACATTTTAATATGTTTCAATCTCAAGAACACAAGCACTTTATAAACATTGCTGAATTGAAGCTTGCAGCTTTCCAGTAAAGTATGAATTATTCCTTCCCATTCCTATAAACAGAAAATGGGGAAAGGCTAGGGTCATTTACTCAAATGGTGAATAGCCTTTTATAATTAAGGTATTTGTTTTGGATGTTAGCATCATTTTGTGACCATCTAACAAAGCTAAAACTCTTCTCCTGCTTAAATGGCGGCATACCCCATTCCCCACTACTGGCCACATTTTCTTCAGGTCTCTCCTGTTTATCATCTCTTTCACTTGTTTGGCTGCCCAGTGAACTAGCTAATGTTCTCAGCTGAACCAGGCCAGGAATTAGCTGTCAGTCAGATTAGGTCCCTGATAATGCTGAGAGGCTGGGTGAAATCCCATCCTTAGGAAACGTGTGTTATATTCCTAGTTTTGCTACTGACTTCTTGCACGACCTTCAACAAATCCCTTAAGCTTTCTCAGTTTCCAATTGTAAAATTGAGATAATTATACTTCCCAGCCTTTTGGTATGTGAAGATTAATTTATTAATATGCATGAGATGTTCATATCCTAAAGTGATGAAGGCCATGGAAGTTCCTAGATCAACTCTTTTATATGTTTAAGTTTTATCAATTCACAGTTACAGCAAGTTAATTCCTGCTAAAATCCTTAGTAAGCCAGACACCTCTACAGTATCTTAACATATTAAACTGGAGTTCAAACGCAACAATAATCTTTAGTTCATTGTCATCTTCATGGTTGACTGTATCCTAAATTCATTCAAATAATCTTAGCAGATATTGTGATTCCTGCAGGTTCCAAAAGGCATTTGTTGCAAAAAGGCTGTTGTTGCCAATATGTGAAAGGCTAGTGTATAAATATTCTAAATGTGTGCACAGGTACACATTTTGAATGTTTGAAATGTACAATCACCGGCATACCATCATGATTTAGGTAATAAGTCACTGGTGCTTATGGTTCTGGAATGATCTGGCCATTTTTAAGATGGTGATTTTCAAGTTTTGTCTGGTTTGGTAGGAAAAGCAAGTTAACCGCAAAATGCATTCTCATGGTCTCATCTGATGCACTGGATGGGGAGGATCTGAAGACTTAACTACCTTAAGAGTGGCTCCTACCATGCAATGCTAAATGTGACATTGAGGAATGAGGTCTGTCGAGATCAAGGCTGTGTCTGCTCTCCAGCTCTGTAGAGAAGTTCACATAGGCTCCATTATTCTTTTAAGTGTTATCTTCAGTATGGCTGTCAAGGCCCCTCACGTTTAGAATGCTTGACACAAAGATGTGAGCATTTCCTATATCTGTGGCCTGAAAAATAGGATGGTCAAATGAGAAAATACTTAAGAAAAAGATTTGGTGTTCCCATGGGAGAACAGTAATTTATTCTGTTTCTAATAGAAAAGAGTCACTAATCACAGTGGCAAGTATTGTGGCACTGAGTATTGTGGCACTGACTGTACTTAACCAGAAAGGCAGTAGAAGTTTCTACTGCAAGAACTGGTAACAGCTTGGGGTATGGCACATAGGGAAATAATTAAAAGGCCCATTTGAATATATTACAATAAACTCTACCTGAACTGTTGCCAGTTCAACAATCATTAATATATGGAACACAAAATCTTCCTACCTGAATTTAAGGAGTAAATTTGCCGAGTGGAGCAGCTTGCAAAGATTTACAAGGAGAGGGGTAAGAAAAGAGACAAAGGCATCAAGGCCTTCAACCTAGGAAAAAAATAAAAGTGGTTTACTTTGTAAGGTCACTATGCTCTGATAGACATTAACTTCAGTGAGACTTAGTAAGAACACAGCTGACAGTGACTTCTGAATCAGAGGTTTTCCAGTGTATTAAGGTGCTTTTTGTAATATGAGTTGCCAAGAAGATACTCATGTCTTCTGTGTGAGCAGACACCAACCTAAGCTGTGAGCTTAGATGAAAGCAAGCATTCTAGTGGCAATAATGGGCATATTACCTATTCAACTATACATTCACTAGAAGAGAAAGGGAGGTTGGAAGCATTTAGTCCACTCCCATCAGCACCAGCTGCTCTTGTATCAGCCTTCATATTTCATGCTGTCATTTAAAGCACAGCTGTGCCTCACTGCTACCAAATTAGAGGCTTTCAAACTTTATGTACATAGTTAGCTGTGCTACACCACGTGATGGTCGTATCTGCAATATCAGAGATGATGAGTTTAATTCCCTTGTTCCTCTGAGGTAGTAGTGATAGTAGAGAGACTAGTTCTCACTCTGGTTTAGTTTATGCAAGGTTATATGGCTGTTTAGGGTGCATCTGCTGCCTTTGCACTCAGGAAAAAAGGAGTGAGTGGATGCTATCCCCTGTGCATACTACTAGTGTATGTACCATTGCTGAACTCCAGTCCTCATGCTTGTCTTTGACTTTATACACGTATGTTTATATCTAAAGACAATTAATTTGACTGAAACATTATTGTAAGTACCAATGTTATTCTTGTCTAAATCATTCAAGCTGAGAAATGAGGTCTGAGTTATTTTGCTCTAATTTATCTTTTTTCTTTTCCTATCTACAGAAGGTACTGATGGGAACTATTGAAAAGTCTGAGATTTGGCTTAACTCTTCTCCCATGGTGGCCTACAGGTTTTAATTATTGCCAGTTTTGGCTGTAGCCTGGCTATGTAAGGCCTTTTTTTCCACTTTGGAATCAAACCATCTGCTGACTGGTCTAAATGACCCAGGCAGTCTCTTGGAGTCCTAGGTCTTCAAGCACTAGGAAAGGCCAAACCATGTTCAGAAAGCACTCTTCTGAACTGTCTTCAATCCGGAGAATAGTGTTTTTAAGTGACCCCCAGCTCTTTCTCTGGAATCTCCCAAATCTGCAGACTGCTATACTTTTCAGTGTCTGAAAAGTCTCGTGGAAGAACTACTGCCTGTAAAGTTTTGAACAGCAGAGACTTCAGTACTGCAGGGCTCCTCTCTTGTGCCTCCAGCAGGGGACCTGCTTTTCAAAGGCAGCCTGGCCTACGGCACTGAGCAACCACTTCAAGGTCTTGCTGCTGCTTTCTTTTCTATTATCTTACCCGACTCTGAGGCTCTGAAAGTTTTCTTTAGTTGTACCCTGAATGCATGGAACATTTTCCACAGGTCCCACTGTTTATAAAATTGCTATCCTGGAAAGTTTTTCCTATAAAAGCCACTCTTTTCAACAAACTGCAGAGTGCAGGTGCACTCTAGAACTAATTCCCAAAGTCGTGGAATTAGTGGGATGAACTGGGACAATAACCAGCAGAAAAAGTGCTATAATGGTATCAGATGTAAACCAGCGGTTTAGACAGTGATATAGCATGAGCATCACAGAAATTCATGGCTCAGGAACCAACCATCCCCTATCTCTCCCCCCCAACAACTGAGTACAGATGGAGAAGTTGGCCATTTGCCATCAATAGTGAGTAACCCATTTTTCTGTGCTGATTGATTTGGCCTGTACTGCTGCTGTTTTTTTTTTGTTGGTTTTTTTTTTGTTGTGTGTTTTTTTTGTTTTGTTTTGGTTTGGTTTTTTCCTCTTTTTTTGTTGTTGTTGTTGTTGTTGTTGTTGGTTTTTTTAACTTCTTTTTTCCTTCATGCTATTGCTGGCAGAAAGTCTTCTCTACTAACAAGAAGTTTGTCTAGTCTTGGCATTAAGCTTAATATTGAATGATAATTGAATACTTCCTCTTCCAAGTCTAGCTGACCTTTAGTTTTGTGGCAGGTAATTCCTAATGTGTGTATATGAAAATATTTTAATCACCTACCTTTTAAAAACAAGACTGACAGGAATCATTAGTTTAGCACAAAAATGTGCCCCCCCCCTTTTTTTTTTCCCTACTACTAGCAGCCTTTATACTGAGCTTAACTGTTGCTTGTGAGAAAATGGAAGATGGGTGCACAAATTATTCCATTTTTGCAAGCTGCTGATACACCTTTTGATGAAATGTTAAGCAGTGGTGAAGAGTTTATTGTTTCATCAGTTTTCTCAGCAACACAGAAAACAGAAGTAATGTGCTTTCCTTTTGGGAATAACCTTCTATTAACTGGAAGTCTTCACTGAATAAGATATACATAAAAGTTTAGTTAGTAAAAAAGGGCTGTTGTGAACTGAATAGAGTATCTAATAGGCTGTGTTATGTGTATCTTTTCATGATTTTAAATCACAGTTCATCATACTTCCTAACAATTCGTGAGATTCAGTTCTGCTTTTAATCAGTGCTGACTTGAAAGCTTTCCTGCTCACATATTTTTGTTACTAGTTCTAATCACCTTAAATTCCTGCTGTATACTTTACAGATCTTAGATCTTCCATAGATTTGAAAATCTATAGAAATATTTTCTTACCACTTCTCACCACTTTCAGATTTCCATGAATCATAAAATACAAAGCATCTGAAGTAGGAGCGAGACTGTGGACTGCACACATAGCTGTTTTCTAAGTAATTTCATAGTGAATAAAATCTTGCCTTTACTATACAAACATTGACACTACTAAGGTGGTGGAAAGAGTAATGGTGTACTAACATTAACAGCAGAGTCTCATCTAACCACACGGCATTTTTAATCTAATCCTCTTTAGTGAGGGCCTGGAGAGAAGTTTAATTATGATTCTTGTTTTGAATATTTGTTTAAATTACATGGTTCTGGTTAGCCAAAGGGAACCTTTCTCAACTGTTAAAAGCCCTTCATGGTGGCATGAGCTGAGGTGATGCAGCGCAGCTCTGCTACCCTCTGTGTAACGGGCCACTCACATCAAGTGGCAACTTGACTACTTTGCTGGACCGAAGTCCTCATCACCCAGGAAAGCAAATTTTTCTTTTTTAAGCTCCTCAAATTCAAACGGAAGTAAACTTACAGCAGTAGTGCTCTCAGCAGTAACACTTGTATGCTGGAGAGCTGTGCACCAGAGCTGCCTGTACGCTCAGGTTACCGGCCTAACAGGTGCTTTCCAGCATCCCCGCCATGTGATGGCGTTTCCTTTAGGCCCTTCCTTGGCCCTCGCGCTCAGCCCCAGCGGGGCGCCGGCGTAGCTGCCGGCAGAGCCGTGACCTGTACACGCTCAGCCCCCTGCCCTATGCCGGGCCTCGCAGTGCTTCCAGCCGTGGAGACCCTCGCTCGGAGTCGCGGGCGGAGCGAGAAAGGAAGATGGCCTGAGATGGGGGCAGCCGGCGAGGAGGGTACGCGGCGCTGGGAAGGCGACGACCCGCCGCGCTTGGAGGGGCTGCCCGTGACGGAGCCGACTGCCAGGCGCTGCCGGCACCGCGCACCGACACTGGCCAGCGGCCCCCGGGCCTGACCGCCGCCCTCCCTCTCCCCTCCGCGGCGCAGGTCGAGCGGCCGGGGCCGGCGGCGGCGCCCGCCTCTGCCTCCTCCCCCTCGGTGCCCTGCCTCCTCCCTCCGCCGGGCGGCCGGCTGCGTGGGGAGGGCGGGAGGGAGCGCGGCCGAAAGGTGTTGCTGGAAGGGAAGTTTGAAGAAGGTCGTCGGGTGCCTGGGCGCTTCGGCATCATCATGGCGGAGCAGAGCGACTCGCCAGTACACGTCCAGCAGCCTCAGCCGGTGCCAGCGCCCGCCGCCCCAGCTGTCGGCTGGCCCATCTGCAGAGACGCCTACGAGCTGCAGGAGGTTATCGGTCAGTAGAGCGGGAGAGCAGGGAGGGCGGCGAAGGGTTCTGTGAGGTAGGAGCAGGGGATGTCATAGCGGCCCGGCCGGCTCCGGGCCTACCGGCGCTCGTCCTCCCACAGGCTGGGACTCGCTCACTGCGGCGGATGCGCCCGGCACTGCAGTGGCGCCACCGCCGGCTGCTGCAAACTTTATCCGCCCGGCAGCGGGCGGGCGGGCGGTGCGGCCCCGGGGGGGGCGGCGGCTCCTTCTAGAACCCACCGCGCCCCGCCCGGTGTGGTCCGAGTCGGTTTGGTGGAGGGTGTTGCTGCCGTCGCTCTCGTCCTCCTGCTGACCTGTAGTGCATTGTCAGCTGCTGCACCGGTGGCTGCCGCTGCCTGAGCCTCGACTTGCAGATTTGCTCTGGGACCTCGGCAACTCTGCAAATGCGCTCCGTGTGCTTTGTGTGTGTCTGTGGGCGCACACATGTGCGAGCATCCGTTTATAGATTACTCTGCATTTTTCTGATGTCTTTGTGGGGGAGGTAAATCTCACTCTTAGATCTGCTGTTATCCTGGTGGCTTCCTTTTATTTAGTGATTCAGATGTATGTGTATATAAAGCCTTTCCTCTTCACTGTTTAATCTTGCCCCCATCTCTGTGTGCCTTTTGGCCCAGCTCCCTGTGCCCACTGGTGGCACATAAGGCCAGTGGGGGATTACAGCCTCATTTCACCCCAGCCAACCTGCTCCTGTCCTGGTTTGTTGTGTGAGGTTTAACCCATCTGCCATCCCCCTCCCCACATCCCTGTAGGTAGAGGGCTTTCTTGTGTTCTTCAGTGCTCTGTTCATGTGTTCAGCTAATGCAGATCAGGTGTGTTCAGTCTCTATCCTCTATATTTGGATTGGATTATTCTGAATTTTGCTTTGTGGAAAGGTTGTTAACAGTATGTGTGGTGGAAAGTTTTTCCCATTCTGATCTAGATGTTGCTTGTTGGTAATAAACTACTTTGGGAAAACTTGCTTTTATTTGTATGTAATGTTTTAAGCCTTCAGCAAATACTGCAGATGGCAAAGGCCAGCTCTGTGATTGCTATTCCTTATAAACAAGGCCATTTCAATGCAAAAAACCCCCCCATGAGTCTTGTCTGCTGATGCTGTTGGTTATCTTCAGTATTATGCACCAATTGCATACTGTTGTCAGGCTGATAACGACCAGGAGTAGATATTACTGATCTGGGTTGCAAGTTGTGCATACTAAGCTTTTTATTTTAGGCAGGCAGAAACAAAATAGTTGAGAAAAGTACTTCTTTCTTAAAATGGGATGGCTTTCTGTTGACCCAGGTGGTGCCTTTGTGTTTCTGTTTGCCCTTCCTAGGCTATGGAAAGGACCTAAGGAGGAATGGGGGTTCAGGTGTTCAGGTCCCTGGAGGTGGCTGGCCAGGACCAGACTGATGCTCAGCATCAAGCAAGTGCTGCCATCAGAGGCCCCCCCATGGGCATGTGTTTACTTGCCAGAGGTCATTGTGTTAGAATGGTTTTGGTTGGAAGGGACCTCATCTAGTTCCAACTCCTCCTCCCATAGCCAAGGATACTTTCTGCTAGATCAGGTTACTCAGAGGTATCCAACCTGGCATTGAACACTTCCAGGGAGGGGACACGCAGGGGGGGCATCTTCTTTGGGCAACCTGTTCCCATCAGTGTCTTACCATTCTCACAGTAAAGAATTTCATCCTAATACCTCATCAAAATCTACCCTCTTTCACTTTGAAACTGTTACCCCTTGTGCTTTGGCTACATGCGCTGATAAAAAGTTCCTCCCCATCTTTGCTGTAAGGCTCCCTTTAAGTACTGAAAAGCTGCAATAAGGTCTCCACGGAGCCTTCTCTTCTCCAGGCAGAACAACCCCAACTTATTTGGTCTGGGGAAATGGGTCTAAATTAGCCAAGTGGAAGCAATTCTACTAGCATAAGCTGTATCTTTGCTGAGGGGTAAATACCTCTCCTAAGGTAAAAAAGGTATTAAAGGTGTTGGATTAATCCTTGCCTAGGGTGTGACATGAGTCATGTGAGTTATTTAAATAGTAGTTATTTCTGTTATGGTACCTGTAGAATGCCTGGGTGAGAATTTAATTGAGAAACTCCTTTCCACTTTCTTCTTTCCACTTAAAGGCTTGTATCTTTTGATATGTAAAATGTATTTCTAAATATTTATATATAAGCATATATCCATTGTACAGGTGGATGCTAAACTGGAGTAGCAAATGCCTATCTGTAGGGAAACTTTACTGCTAAGTCACCTACTGGTGCTATTTAAATGCTTTTATAATTCCTTTAAAGTGAATGCCTAGTGAGGAAATTGAGGTAAGGTTAGTATATCAGATTCTTGGACACACTGAACTTTCAGTAAGCTTAGGTTACTTAAATGACTTTCTCTCAAACAGATTTATTTTATACCACTTGACTTAAAAATCTTGTACTTAAGTCAAACACTCTTTTTTTTATTAACACCTTGTATTAGTTGTTTTAACTTACAGGAGACCCACTATGAGACTAAATTTAGTCTCAATATTACTAATAATAGTAAAAACCTAAGCAAACACACTTCACCCCACTTTCTCAAAAGAAAACCCCTTATAAATTCTATGTGTTTGACAAAATGCGGATATAATTTTGGAGATGTTGGATGAGTGTTGTTGCTTTTTATGTGTCTAGTGAGGGACCCTTAAAACATTTTTTTATACCTAAGGGAGGGGAAAATGATACAGTCTGGGCTTGGTTCAGTAGCAATTTGTATCCCAGCCATGACAGGGTTAATTAAATTGTGAATGTGAGTAGTTACCACTTGCTGAAACAAAGTCCTTCACCTCTGGAAAACACTACATGCCTCTTTCCCTGAGGAGCTCGCTAGCTCTTCGGGGACTAGTTCAGTTACAACAGCCCTTTGCCAGTTAAACGAGAAAAATAAGAACGTATTGAAGCATCTTTGTGGGCTTTGTAGTAGGCAGGGTACACAGGGTGAGGTACATTATTGTGGTTTATCACAATGCATCCCAACAGAATAGGCTTTATATTGTATGGTAACTAAAACACAGAATTACTTCAGTGGCCTGCTGTAGGAGCACTTAGAAGTTTTGGTGGTGATCATAAAATGGAAATCATTTAGTCACGTGGACTGCCTTCATCCTGTGCATTTAGCAGGTTGGAGAAGTTTTGCTCTTTTTCTGTGTGAGAACATGAACTTCTCTTATTGCTCATCTGTGTCTAGACGAATGCTATTTTAAAAGCCAAGGCCATGTGATATGGATTTCAAGTGGCAACAGCTTTTTTTCCTTCTCTGTCCATTGCTTCCTTCAATGATGGTTGGGAGATTTGAGGGCCTGTTAAAGAGAAAATGCTGTCTTTACGAACTGCTTCTTATGAGATATTATTCCACGTTTGCTTTATTTTTAAGGTGCCTAGACAGTTCTTTGTAAACTCATGGTGTGGAGTACATTTAATCTTCTTTAACAGGCAGTTGTTGAAAGGATTGTATTGATCTGACTGAGAGGTAGTTGTTCTGCTAGGTTAGTTTTCTGTTGGATCAGGTTCCCTGTTTGACTTGCTGCATGGCTGTGTGATTGATAGATCTGATGCAAGGAAAAGATTCTTCCTCTTAATGCCTATATATAAATCTTTTCTGGAACAGGAAGAAACCTTTCTGGTTGCTGTGTGTAAATGTGTAGGTTACAGAGTAAAGAGCAGATTAAATTCTTAGGTTAATTCAGATTGATACAGCCTGTCCATACACACACCCATTTAGAAGTTACAAAGGAATTTCTGACTTAGAACAGGAGGATCTGAAACAGCCTTCCAGTAGGAGTTAAAGAGATAACAACTGTAATTGCTATTAAGGGAGAGCCAGATTTAATTTAGTGAAGACGTGGGTGATCTCTTTGATTATAATGCATTAAGTTAAAATGTGCAGTGGCTTGTAATGTATGTACTGTTGTGTGTGTTGGGTTTTTTTGTTTGTTTTTGGTTTTTTCTTTTGTAAGCTGGACATTATAGATTATAAAACAGCTAATAGCAATACTGTGAGAATTTATGTCACTTACACAGGTGAGTTTTTTTTTTCCTCCTCAGAAGCAACAGAACATTTAAACAGTAATCAACATAAAAACCTGAAAATTAAATAGTGTTAAAATTGTATTTGTACCTTTTCAAATTATAATGAACCCTACATCAAGTGGATGAGACACAGCCGCATTAAATCTAGGTTGGGGATTTGTTTGTTTGTATTTTTTACTTTATGTTGTGGTTTGAGTGTGGGTTTTTGGTTGTGGGTTGTTTTTTTGTTTTTTTTTTCTTGTTATTGAAAAAGTTTCTTCAACTGGTACAAACAGGTGGCTTTGCCTTGTTTTTGGAAAACTACATTGAAGTTGATGCTCTTCTGCTGGATGTAACTTAACATTTGTCAGCCTGCTTTGGTAATTGTGGAAGGAAGATTCTTTTATGGAGAAGCAGTGGATTATCTCATGATTAGGCTGGGTGCTAGCTTGCATAATAAAATTATATTTTCATCTTTCTTGCTGCAGTTGACTTGGAAAATTAATTTGACTAGAAAACAGGCAGAATTAATTGGAAAATAAGGGTTACTGCTATGTGATGGATTATCTATATTGACTGCAACTCATTAAAAGAGTTACCTTAGTTGAACTGAGGTTTTTGTCTAGTTTTGCCTTTCTAACTTTGGGCTCAAAAATACCTTTTAGTTTATTGCCTGCTAAGGCACGGTGTTGCTATGTCAAATGTGTTGGGATTTTGAGTAGATCAGGTTACCGTTCAAGACTGTTCTGTTGATTTTATGGTTCTTACTGTAAGTAGCCTGTGAGCTATGAAAATTAATGGCTCTGGGGTCTTTGTAGTTGTTTCTGTGGAATGTTACTTACTTTTTTTTTCCTCCCCTGATGCATGTGTATTGCTAATGGCTCTTTGTCTGACAGAGAATAGACTCCTATATTTGTTGTTATCAGAGATCTTTGACTCTGTAGAGAGGTCTCTGAAAATGGTGCTCATGACTGTAAGTAATAGTGTATGCTGTTTTGAAAAGTCTCTTCATAGCTAAAGCTAAATTACAGTTTGGTTGTGCTTTTAATCAGGCACTTGTCTCTTTTACACTTCACAAATTTCTTAATGCCGTGCTTAATCATGTTTCTTTTTTTGAGTGGAAAAAAACAGGTGAAGGGCTTTCTTTTGTAGTAGTTTTTATGTATATGCTGCAAATCAGATCAAACTGCTTAGTCAAATGCTAGCAACTAATGCTATGATAAACTTTGATATTTGCTCTTGCAGGGATTTATTTCCCAAACCCCTGTAATTCTTGCATAGGAAGCTGCATAATTTGATAAGTAATACTTAATACTATGTAAGATCTTTATACTAAAACTTTGTGTAAAAAGAAAGATGTGCCTGTCTTAATTCTGCTCCAAAACAAATTACATTGCTTACCAACCTTAAAAGTTACCACAGCAGCCTAAGCGTACTGTACAAGCAGATATTAAATATAGCCTTCGTAACATTAATCATAACTTAATACATATGTAGCTTGACAGGAAAAGTTTATTATTTTTGTAAATTAAAATTTTACATTTTGGGAAAGAATTGGTCAAGATTTTCTGTCAGCTAATAACTATTTGAAGAAACTGTAGAAATGTTAAATCTTCATTTAGTATTTTTATAAGGAGTGACTTTTAATTTAGTTGTAAGACTAAAGATGGTCATGGTGCAATTTAAAAATACCTTGTAGAACTTGCAGCACTGTGCAGCTAATGAGGCTGTGCAGAGCTCGTAGTTGTTAATTATTCACCTTGTCTCCACATGATAGTAATAGTGTTGGGGAAGGGAGCTCTGTCTTGGCTTCTTTGAATGAAAATGAACTTTTTGCATTAGAAATACCCAGATTGGAGACAAGCCTGTAGATTTCATTGCTTCCAAGTGGTTAGACTTAGTATGTGATTCAATGATCAAACTGTTACATAATTTAGTGACTTAAAAAAAAAACCCCAAACTTATGCAATTGGAATTCTGACTTGTCAGAAAGATGATTAATTATATTTAACAAGAACCTGAATGGCTGGAAAATAAAATTATGCATACCTTGCTTTGGGTTTGTTGCAATTGCAACTAACCAGCAAATAAAGATTGTTTTAAAGTTCATTTGTTGCCTGGAAGGGTAAAGGAACACACAATCAACACATCAGGCAGCTGCCTGGTGCTATGTAATGATAATTTATAGAAAGTATGCTTTCCTGCTCTTGGAATCTGCCTACCTCCTTTATACTTGGCCCTCCTGTCCCTATGCTTTCTTTTTTCCCTTATCCGAGTCCTTCCTACAGATAAAGTCCTTCAAGACCTGTAAAGTCCAGGCTCTACAGGAGTTGCTTGAGTGCTAGAAGAGAAGCAGTTCTGCTGGTAAGCATGTGGAAATTTGAAGGGATTGTATGACTTTGATTTTCACTAAGACTTATAACAGCAAGGCTTTGCGTCTTCAAAGTGGGACCACTGCTTGTGACCAGCAAGGGGGTATCTTGTTAGCAGAGGCCAAGTTCAGACCTGGGAGAGCAATTTTAGGTCAGGTCATGCGTTGCTCTGAAATAGCAATAGAACGGTTTGTTTTGTTTTGTTTTTTTAAATTTCAGTGAAGAATCACTTTTCCTTAGGTCGGAGACCAGTTGTTTTTTTCAAGAATCAGCTTGTCTAATGCAGCTTCTCTTTGTTAAATGGAAACAAAACTGCATCTGTTCTTGCTGGCTTGAGGGCTGAAACCATTGAACTCCTCATGCAAAGGAGATGTGGGTGGCTGATGTAGTGGCTATGTATGTAGGCTGTATTTCATATTTGACATTTTTGGTTCTCTCTTTCACCTTCCTCCCTGCCAAAATAAGTCAGAACTATAAGGCAGCAGGAGATGGAAGCTGGTTTAATTTCCAGTAGTAATAGTAATTCTTCGTGTTTAAAGAAAGGGCCTTAGAAATCAAGTGAAGTTAGCTACTCTTGTTAACTTCCTGGATTTGTTGATGTCACTGGGATATTGCTGAGCAGCAGCAGTAGAGGAACAATCTGCTTGCAGAACTTGGAAGATAAATATGTCTCTGGGAAATCTACTGGTGCTCAAAGTTAAAAGCAAATATATATATTTTTTTCCTCCTAAAGAAAGTCACACTTGACAGAAGTTGATACTGGTATTGCTTACCCTGTCTAAATAAATAATTAGCCTTTTTGAATTAGTGGATTTTTACTTATTTCTGCCTTTTGCAGCACAGTCTTGCTGGTAGGATGAAATCCTGACAGCTCTGCTTAATTTCATTGTTTCTTGCTAAGTTTGAAGGTCTCTGGGTGTTTACAAGGGTCACATGGTTAAAGTTTGTGGATGTGAGAACGTCATCATCCATCAGTGGCAGAATGAAGAAATGCTGGTATGGAATCTTCGAGAGGAGAATGTGCTTTAAAACTTTGTTTTTTCCTCCTTGTGTCAGTCTCTTTATGCACTGTACTGGGTTCTCTGTGGTTGTGCCATCAATTCTGTAATTGAAACAATCCATACATGTTTAATGCTTGTCTTGTGCCTTCTTTCATGGGTTTTGGCTGCTGTTCTCCCTTGCCTACCCTAGGGTTGTGTGGTGGCAATGCACAATTCCTTCGCTCTGCCACCTACTTCCTCCTACACAGTCCTTCTGTCTGGAGATCATGCTGTGGTATTTAACATGTGCCTAGTGGACTAGGAGCACTAGACTAAAAAGATGTGGACCCCCCCCAGCCCTGAGACCTAAAACTGAATAATGAGAAAAAACAAGGAGAGTATACCAGGAGAAACAAGCAATCGCGTGGTACCTGACAATGCAGGAGGAACCTAGTTTTTCCTGAAAGCACTGTCAAGTCACAGTTACTTCATGGGAGTTCGTTGTCTTTCAGGATAGAATAATAGTTAGGGGATGACAGTAAAGGGGAGGAAGCTTAATGTTCTTGGGAAGTGTGCATACTTCCTGGCATTTAGGTAGACTTCATCTGTCTGGTGACTGTTTTGTAAAGTTTCCATGGCAGTGGTGAGATGCTGACAATGCTGATGAAGGTGATGTTTTTTAAAGAGTCCCTCTGAACAGTTCCCAAGTGTGACTTTCCAGGGTTGCTGCTTGTGACCCTCCTGCAGCTTGCTCCCAAGAGAAACTCACTGAAAGGTTTGAACAGGGTTAGCTGAGGTATTAAGTTTGTGGCATTGGTGGAGTAATATTTCCAGACCTTTGGCGCTAGGTATTTGACTAAGTATGTGACTTTACACAACAATTTGTTGAGACCTCAGTGGGATAAATTAGCTGTCTCTGTTAATCCTTTGTCTTTATAATTAACACTTTCTGAATCATTTTATTAGCTTAGATTATTCCTGTGGATGTCTAACTGCTTCTGAGGAATTCTGGTCAGAAGTACCATAAGGGTGAGACTTGAGGATGTCCTATAAGGCTGATAAGATGATTATGCTACATAACTTTTCAGCCGAGCTGTGCTAACACACTTAAAGAGAAATATGGACCAGAAGCAAACAGAAAATTAGAAGCTTTTCTGTGTTCCTAGTCATGCTTTCAGAAGTAGTGTGAACTTAAATGTCTCAAAGGTCAAGATCAATGTTGAATGTCTGAGGTTCTTCTTAACAGGAACAAATAATTATTATAGATGTTAAGCAAACTATGTGCCAAGTATACCTGCTTCAGGGTAGTGGTACAAAAATTGTTAATTTAACAGACCAGAAGTATGTTGTGCGTTTAATTGTTGATCATGGATACTGTCCTACAGGAGTAATATGGACAAGATTCATAAGCTTGAGCTGTTACTTGAGATTTCTGATAAGAAACATAATCAGAAAGGATCACAGTTCAGTTATAAAGTTGCTTTTCCCTTTTTACTTCTTTGCTTTGAAGACATTTTATTACAGGGACTGAATTCAAACTTAACTTATTCCTGTTACTGTCTTGTGCTTCTAGCCTCTGAGCCACTTCAGACTAATAATAGGAACTTCAGTAGAATTAGATTAGAATCACCTGATGAAAATCTAATGATACAATGACATTTGTATTGCTGTAACTCTTCCATTGTTTCATGAGAAGCAGGATGAGAAATAGGTTTTTTGCACGCAGTATGTGGCCACGATGGACTAAAATTCCAGGCACCTTCTGTTGGGGTGAACTAGCTGAGATGCTCCAACACTGCAGTATTAATTAGAGATCTTCATGACTGTGCAGTAGCAATACTGCCTTTGTTTTGGTAAATTGCTGTTCTCCATTCTTGGAGGAGAATGATGCACTATGTGGTGACATCCGGAAGACTTGGAAAATACTGCATTCATGATAGTAGAATTGTTCCAAGTGTTTACTTTCGAACTAAACGTGAAACAATAAAACATGCCAACTAAATCAAGACCAGCATTTGTTTGTAGTGCTACTTCAGAAATGAACAGTAATTGTCTTTTAACGTCTTTTATTTTTCTAGACAGGGAATCTGCTTCAGCATAGAAAATTTTCACTTTATCCTGTTTGTATAAAGTAGAGTTAAGCATAGTTCTGTGAGTTTGCATGATACCCTGGTAAGGTAACTTTTGATCCCACAGTGAATACCAGATATCAAGTTCTCATATAGTTACGTTGAGCTATTTCCAGTGTGAGTTTTGCCTTTCAGATGTCAGGATATGTATGCATATTGAATAATGGTTTCTGTATTGATGAAACAACAGGGAGAATTAAATGAGCACAATACATGTTTGCTTTCTGAAAATATTTTAACTAAAAATTGTATCTTGCAGTTTATCTTGAGGGGGAAAATATTCAGCCATGTAACATAATAAAGTCTTTAAAGATCATAGTAGAACATACGATAGGAAAGGAGTTTTGTTTTTATTTTGCATTTTATTAGGAAAAACTGGTTTTGTATTAGAAAAGAGCTGAAGAAAGAAGTTTCCTTACATCTGTGAATTTTGAGGGAAAAGCTTTATTTCTGAGGCAGTGTCAGGGACCTGTATTTCATATGGTAAGATGTCATTGCGTTGTAGAACATGATGTGAATTAACTGCTAACTTACTTTTTTCTTCCTTAACACAAGAAGGTAATATATTTTTAATTTCTTTTTCCATATAGTTTTTTGTTGTATAGACAGCTGTAGCTCAAAAAAGCTGTTGCTTCCAAATAACATTACTCAGAGTATGTTACTACAGCGCTTTTCTTTGTGCTGTTGTGAAAACTTGCAGCTGAATGAGGTTTGGACAAGGCAGGTAAGAAGGAGATGGGAAACAGCAGAAACCTTAACCCTGCTGGATGCGTCTCAGCTTGGACAAACTGAACCTGTTCAAGGAGTCTCTCTTAACAGATTTTCTCAGCTTTGTGTACTTTGCATGTGAGCCTGCTTCAGCATGTCTGGGGCCACAGAGATGAATAAGGGACTGGAGCATCTTGTGTTTGAGGCTGAGAGCTGGGACCATGCAGTGTGCAGAAAAGAAGGCTCAGGGGGTCTTATCAATATGTATAAATACATGGTGGGAGGGAATGAAGGAGAGAGCAAGCCAGATTCTTCTCGGTAGTGCCCACAGATAGGACAAGAGGCAATGGACGCAAAATAAGAACTATGAATCTCAACACAAGAAAACTTTTGCTGTGAGGGTGATCAAACATGACAACAGGTTTCCTGGAGAGATTGTGGTGTCTCCATCTGTGGAGATACTCAGAACTTGCTGTGCAACCTGCTTTAGATGTCCTGGTGGTAGCAGAGGGATTGGACTAGGTGGTCTCTAGAGGACACTTTCAACCTAAATGATTCCATGGTTTGAAACATGGAGATATCTTTTTGTGAAACAGCAGAATATTATTTGTTTGGGGCTTTGTTCTTTCAAAGAGATTCTTAAATTTAGGAAACAACTCTGACAAAAGTGTCCCTGCTAAGAGGCAGATTTGGAGAATATTTGTGGATTACAAATTGGTTCCACATTATTTTTTTATTAGTGTTTTAGTTGTGTATACGTCTATAGATTTCTGGTGAAATCGGAGCATGTAAAGGGAGTGAATCAGTTAATGATAAAGCCTCTACAATGTATTTGGGTTTGGACAAGATATACACTAGTTCCTCAGCCTGGACATCCTAGCTGTCCCAGTTTTTTGAAAATATCCAAAGACTGGTCTGAACCATTACATCTTTCAGGGGTTAGAGCATGTTTCTGCTGGAGCAGAAGTTCCAGTACAGGTACCTCCAAAAGGAGTTTATTTTGCACATACAAGTGCCACTCTGCAAAGCAAGCTAAAGCTCTGTGAGGAAGATCAAGGATAGGGTATTCACTTAAAAACTGCCCTGATTGCTCTAAACCAAAATGCAAATGTACAGGCAACCAAATAGTACTAAGTGCAAGTTAGGGCTCTTTTTTTTTTTAATTTCCCTCTAACTTCTATTACATTATCCTCTGTTGCTTTTTTTCCTCTCTGTTTCTCTGATCTCATGAAATTTTAATTTATCTTTTATATGATGGGAGGCTTTGCCCTTGAGTAAGAACTACATCCGGGTACATGTATTTCTGAATTGCTTTTTTGATCTTTTTAGTACTTGGGAGTATTACTGTTAAGATTTTCCTATGAAAGCCTTGTGTTGACTGTTCACTCTAGCATAAAACTGCAGACCCTTTGAAACAACAAACTTGGATACAAAATTTTTAAGGGGAGAACAATGCCAACTTTGGTTTTCTCTTCTACATAAGCTTCTTTGGTTTAAATTAAGATTTATTACCTGATGTTCTTTTGTTGTGCAACTGACGGAAAGATAAGTTTATTTTAGCGGCTTTTCAAGTGAATGTAGGAAAAAAAGTACTTCTCATGGTGCATGTGTTTATGCTTCTTCAGATCAATGAAAGAAAAATGAAATGCCCCTGCTGATATGCTTTCTGGAAGGTTAATTAGGTAGAGGAGGATCCCTCAGATTTCTTGCAGAAACCTCCTCTTCTGCAAAAGCCCTGGAGATTTTGCTTTTTCATCTAGATAACAGATAATTTGAAGTTTGTGATTAAAAAAACCCAAAACAAAACAACAAACCACAAAAAACCTGAAACATTTAAGAAAGTATATTGTAAGCAATGTTCTGAAAAAATACCTTCTTGTACACCTGGTAAGAACAAATCTATTATTCTTCCCAAATGTGAGCAAAATTCACCTAGTTTTATCAAATCCTTTAAAAACAGAAACTATCAAGATCTCTTATATATACTTCAGGTTGATTTTGTGTGCGTAACATTGTATGAATGACAAGAAAAAAAATAAATAAATAAACCAGTAACAAGTGAGACCTGTTAGGTTATTGATGTAGTCTTTGACCTAACCACAGCATATTAAACCAGGAAGAAGCTGTCTCTGTTTTACACAAATGTTCCTTTGTATGGTTTTTGGTTCTGTGAATTTGATTGGAAGCTGTCAGTACAACTGTAACTAACAAGCCAAATAACAAAACAAAAATACAAAACCAAAAAATCAAAACAAAAAGTACAAATAAGATGTTTACACCGTTACCTGAAAATTTGACCCACATTGTGAGGATGAATGGATGATAACACAACTGACCATTGTTGTGTAAAATTAACTTTTGTGGTTTTAATAAATTCTTAATTCGTCATGTCCTTCCCTTCAAGTCTTTATCAAGGCTTTTGTTGGATTCATTCATGTTGAGTACAGTACATCCACATTCTTCCTTATCACACAATGGCGTCAATGTGACTGTACAACAGGAGCTGACTCCTGCCTGCAGTGTGCCAGCTGGGTGGCTGCGCACCACAGTCGTGCTGCCAACAGTACTGCAAGAGCAGTAGAAGAGTGGGTGAAAAAGCTTGCTGCAAGTTCTTTGACCGATACTTTTTCTGTTTCTTTTTCCCTAACAAATTTGCAGTGTGAGTGAAGCTGGATTCTTTTTTGGTTTGCAGGAAGCCAGTACAGATCTCATTACAAAACTAGTATTAACTGGAGAAAGGCTTGAGCGCTTCAGACCTTTTCCTCCTCCTCTTGTCTTGTCTTGTAAGCTAGTTTAACAGATAATAATACCTTTTACGGTTACGCTATTATTACCTGTGGGTCGGTTCTTTGCTTTGATCTTCTCAAGAGTCCTTTCAGAGAACATTTAAGATGATCCACGCTCTTGTCATCATATCCTTTTACATAATTGAACCTAATGACAAATGAACAGAGTGGATCTTCCCTTTTTCCCCCTAGGTGCTAAGATCAAATGGATTTGCTTAGTTATTTTTCATCATGCCCAAAGAAAAATATTCTTTTAAATCTCTTTTAAAGTAATGAACTGTTATGTGTAATGATACTCATTGTTCAATGGCACACATCTTCTAAACCTTAAGTTTTGTGAATTCACAAGTTACCTGTATATACTTATATGAAAGTGCAGACATTTTAGGTGTTTGTTAGGTGAGTATAGCTAAGCAACCTCTTTGCTGTCTGACTTGGTACATGCTGTTTCTTGGTGGCTTTGAATTCCCAATTCCTGTTCTGCAACCTTTGTAAGTTATAGTAAAATTAATATTGAATTGGAGTATGGTTTATTTTACTCTTATGCATAACCTTTATGTATTAATTTTTTTTTTCTTTTTAACAATAGCAGCTCATATAGAAGGTAACATGATTGAGAGAAGAGATCATGCCAGGTATAGAACTTGACTTTTCACTGCTAAGTTCAGTTTCATACACTTTAGTTCATAAAGCTCTTAAAATGCAATACTTTATATTATTTAATCATCACAACCTTAGAAAAATGGTAATAAAGGGAGTATAAGTGGACTATGTATATAAAATAATATGAAGATGCCCCAAGCAGACCTGAAAACCATGGGACTTGTGAAGAAAACATAAGTTCTGCAAACTGGAACAAAGATACTTTGCTTGCATTTAACATTTGATGACCATTCAAATTGATATATTGTAGCTTTTAAGAAGTATATGAGATAGTTTGAGAGATTCAGTGTGTTTTGGGGTAAAAGCTGAATTTTTTAGCTTGTTTACCTCTTTGTTTCAGGTTCAGATATATTTATTAGATTGTCTTTGTGTGTTGGTTGTTCCCTTCCATACTCTTCTTTCTTGCCTTTCTTTCTTGTGTACCCTTCACACATGTGAGCAGGATAATTTTGCGATGTGTGAGAAGTAAATTCTTCACTGAAGAATAATGTCTGTTTATTCCCAAGAATCTGTTAATTAAGCTTACCTGTTATCACCCAACCCTAAGGAGACAGGTAGATTCTTTTAGGGATCTTTGGCAGAATAATGATGGCACTAAAATGTAGTTTCAATTGAAGTTTTATTTTCTTAAGAAGACATTTTGATTAGTGTATCACAGAACTTATTAATAGAATCACAGAACGTTAGGGGTTGGAGGGGACCTCAAAAGATCATCTAGTCCAACACCCCTGCCAGAGCAGGATCAGCTAGATCAGGCCTTATAAGATGGTGTTGGTTATGCTAACCACATTACCAAGGGGTCAGGAATAGGGGTTACTGATCATACCAGTCTTATCCTGACAGCTCCACAAGGCAAATTCCAGTTTTGGACTGCAAATTCTGAAATATTGGTGATTATGCATTTTTTAAATATAATCATTTTTCAGTTAAATATCTTTATAGGAAGTGTTATTTATGATATATGGAGCAGAGCAAAAGGAATTTAATCTTGGGTAGTGTTTATAATATGGGGTTTGCCTAGACAATCTTAATTTGAGTTCCTATAGTTCCATTTCATTGTCTTTATTTAGGTGACTCATCTGTTTTAAATGACAAGTCAGGGAGAAGATAACACCTGCTGAAAGTGGACTGCTTTTGTTTAGGTTTTCCTTTCCTGCTGTGGTGATGACATTTCCTTGGCGTTGATTGCTAATGAAGGGGAAGAGGCTCTCATACCAGATCTGGAAATGTATCAGGCTCTCTGTGAGCTCCACCACTAGCATGTAACAGGATTCAAGGCCATGGAGTACTTAGTTAAAAGCTAATTTTGGTGATGATGCACACAGATGGGCATTTAACTACCTGGATGTTTGGCATCACTCCACTTTCTTTTGCAACACACCTACATCTTTCAGTGTCAAGTAGCAAGGTGTGTTTGGAGTATGTGCAGCTTCCCATTCAAAGACAGGCAAAAGGAGAAGCACCATGGTTGCTATCTGTTTCTGATGCACTTCTAAAAGTTGATCCTCAAGTTCCTTAGCACCTTATCTTACCCAAAAGAGTTGCATTCCTTTGTAGGTGTGTTCTTAAAAAAGGGAAGTGTTTATGCTTCTTCAGATCAATGAAAGAAAAATGAAATGCCCCTGCTGATATGCTTTCTGGAAGGTTAATTAGGTAAGGAGGTACATTAGGTAGAGAGGTAATTAGGTGGAGAGTGTGTTTTTGTTACGTGCCTTGTCTTATTTTTATGATTGATCGGGCTAAAAGTTTTCTGGTGTTGTAACCCAGGGCTGTTGGGTAGGTGGCCAACCATGGTGATAGCACATGGGGAGAAAACCGTGTTCTGCACTAAATATAGGATATTGGATTGGAAAATTAGTAAGGAAGCTGAGATCCTGACTCTTACTACAAGACTGTTTGCAATGTGACGTAAGTGTATGGGGTAACAGGCTGTATTCCTCTAGTAGGAGAAGCATGGCTTTATTTCTACTGAGCAGCAGAATATGTGATCGTGATCCATCTATGAGTTATTGTATCTCCCATGTGCTTAATAAACCAGCAGCTATATTTTTCGTGGTTAATTTATTTTACTTCTTTCAATAGAGTTGCAATAAATAAGGTCTCTCTGACAAAGATGTAAAAAAAAAAAAAACCAAAAAAAGAATCTCTCGGGCTGCTATTCAACATCACAACTTTTTGGTCTTTGTTGGGAGAGTTGATTGGAACAGAAGGAGGGGGCAGTTGTGAGGTAGAAGGAGGTAGTGGGCAGTCTCTGTTTTTCTTTCCTTCCATTTCCAAACTGTGTGCTTATCGCCAGCTTTACTTGAATGCCCAAACATAATGAATGGTCACCCTTGGACTTACCAGTCTGTCTTAGCGTGTTGATGGCATTTTAACTAGCTGAGAAGTTCTGAGCTCCAAGCAGAAATCTTAACAAGAAAGTGTCTGAGAGCAAAAAACCATCACTTAAACTTATACATTATTTCAAAGCTGGGCACAGTCACTATAAAATAAACCTATGTCTAATCTAAATTTGTCTGGTTTCACTTTCTAGCCACAGATTTCTTTGATGCCTTTGTCAGTCAGAGTAGGGCTCTTTTAAAATTCTTTTTACCATGACTGTTGGTGATAGCTGATTTTTTTTTTTTTTTTTTTTTCAGAAAAGAGAAACATTTCAGAATAATTTTTTCAGTATAGTGTGTCTGGGCTCACCGATTGAGGGAAGAAAGAATTCTACATTTTACAGATCATCAGTTTAGGTTCTCCACTTTCGTGTATGGTATTGATTTGTCTTATTTCCTGAATAATTAGCTTGTGATTGATAGTTATTTGCTGTACTCTGAGCTAGAAGTTTCTGTGTTCAAGAAAGAAGATGTCTGTTCTCATGCACTTTTGGCAAAATAATGTATTTATTCTGTTCTGCAGATTTGACAGGGAGTTGTAGCATAGTATTGCATAGCAAACCTCAAAAGATTTCCTGTAAGTTATCTATCAAAAATATCTACTATAGCCAGTCCTTTTACTATTTTAGTGAGGGTGGTGGGAAATAAATAGTGCAAAAAGCTTAGTCATTCCCCTCTGGCCCGGTTATTCTTCTGTGTGGTGGGTTATTGCTGTCTGTGAATCCCCCTGCCTGCAGTAAAACAAATTCTGCATGGAGAATATGGTGTCTGGTTAATGCTCAAGCTTGCTGTATCTTAGTACAGGTTGGCTCAGTACTTGTGTAGAAGTTCTCTTGTAGACTTCCTGTATCACATAATAATTTTGACATGGACATGTAGACTACTTCTCTAAGGCTTCTGTGGGATCACAGAAGTGTTTGTAGACCTTTATCATCTTTGGAGAGTTTTTTCTGGATCATTTTTGCAATATCTTTTTAAAAGTTAGTGTAGGGTAAGGAAGACCTCAGAGACTCTGTGTAAGCTACACTCCCAGAAAAAGGTTAATAAAGCAATTGAATAGCCCAGTCATTCTCTAGTCATAATGGTGATGTTTTTAAATGTCCAACTGCAGAACAAATTAATTTTGTATAGCTCCATGAAAAATTAATGAGATTAATTGCTGAATAATGAAAATGCAGAAGTAGTAGTTCTATGTATGGGCATACATTTCATAGAATACTTAGTGTATTTTAAGTGAATTATGTGATAAGCCTAATAGCTAGGATAAACAAGCTAAGTATCCAGGTGAGTTATAAGGGGAGAGCATGAATCCCAGCAAGAATTAAAATTCCCATCATGAATTAAAAACAGTGGGCAGGAATTGTTAGTAAATGGTGTTTACATTGCTTTTGTTCTTAAGAACTTTATGATATTTATGTCATGTGAAGATGGAGAGAGAAATAATGAGTTCATTTTCTGTGAAGTTGTTTCAGAAAGAATTAAGAGTTTAGTATGGTGGTCAACATGAGCTTTAATGAGGTGATTTATAACTTATTTTTAATCAATGGATTAATATAAAATCAAATGAGAAATACTGAAAGATCTCTAGAGTATTGTGTGTTAAAAGCTAGAAGCTGAAAGAAATCAAAGGTTCTTTTTTCCATGTTTCTTAACCAAAATTATTGCTTTGCCACCAACAGAATTGATTCTTTCAAGATTTAATTCTGCATAATGCTGCCACAGAATATGTTGAAATACTGATCAATTCATAAAAGATGTGCAGTAATGCTGGAAATGTGCTACACAACACTGCATGCAGCATACAACGTGGCTTTCAAAGCTTGTGTATAAGCACAGATGCTTTTTATGTTACAGAAAAACCCTCACATGTTTTTATGGGTGGAAACCTAAGCTAGATTGCATTTGTTCAGGCAGGGTTTGTGTGCTGAAGTGCATTCTGCTCTATGCAAAAGGAATACTGCAGTTACAGTGCGTATGAGCTGCATTCAAGAACTACTTAGAGCATTCTGTTCTTCAGAACTGAAGTGTCTGAGAGATTAAATAAAAATACTTTCATAGCTGCTTTGTCTGTTTTCATAGATTTTATTCTATTTAGTACTGATTTCTTTTACAGGCAGTTACAATTTAGTCTTGTATTTGAGACAGACACTCAAATAGTTAAAAGCAATTCTAATGGCTGTGCTGCACTGCAGGCAGGATGGTAGGGAGTGCATGGTTCATAGCATGAAGGAACAGGTTGGCTGTAAGGGCATGCTTACACTGGAGAGAAGGATGGCAGCAAAAATGTGACAAGATGAAACTCTGACGTGCTGCCTATTGTGAAATGGGAGTAGTGGGTGTCTTAATGTGGACTAAAATTGTACTATTTCACTGCTAACTTTTGAAATCGACAAAGAGAACTTGTCTGTAGCAGAATGGCTTTTCCAGTAGTGGAAAAGCCTCACTGTTCTTACAAAGCTGTTTTTTTCTGAGTCTGAGCAGTGGTAATCCTTTGTTTTGTTCTCCTGCAGGAGACAGCTGGTTGTAAAGGCTTCATGATTTATCAAACCCGAGCTTTCATTATACTAGATCAGTTTTATAAATAAAGACTGGATACTAAAAGCAGTTTGTGCTTTGGTTGTGGTGTGGTTAGTGTGTTCTCTGCTCCAAGAGTTTTGGAAGACTTGTAAGGCTTAACATACCCGAAGAAGTCATGCCTTCTTACAAGGAATGGCTGACTGTCATCTATTCTATGCAACCATTTTCTGTGACCCTAATTTGTTATGCTAAATGGTTGTCTGTGACAATTTTGTTTTGTTGTATGCTAGTGCATTACTTGTGTAGTCAATTGAAATGCTTATCTGGGTACTCTTGTTTATAAAAGGTGGTACTCTGTAACACTTCACATTTCTACTTGCTTAGTAGACTAGAGAACTGCATGTCTTTATTGACACAAAAGGATTCTTCTGACTAGATGGAAAAGCAACAGACTTTCCTTGTCTTTATCCCCAGTTGTTCGCCTTGTGAGCCAGAGGAGGAGAGGGGAACATCTTTTAAGAGGAAGGAGGTGTACAGCCACTAAGTGCCTGGCCCATACTTTGCACTGCTTTTTCAGATGGGTTTTATATGGAGGTCCCACTGAGAATGCAGGCTGCACAGGTTGCCTTTTCTATCAAAATACTGTATTGCATGAGTAATCAAAAGGCAGGAGATGGAAGAAACCATGTAGATTGGCTTTAATCTGGACGTAGAAAGCTTTTTGAGTTGTCAGTCTATCATATTCCTATGGTGAAGAATATCTCATTGCAAGTCAGCTCTGTCTGAAGAGAAAACACAGAGAACTGCACTGAAAGGCTTTTCAAATAAATAAACTTCAAACTCTAGTTTATGTCCTGAAATCTTGCATCTCATCCTGTTTCAGTAGGCAGAAGAGGAACAGATCTTCAATTTGTGCATGAGGATAGCTCGGCATTAATTTTGCAGTCAAGTGTTATTTAATACTAGTAAGCACATAGTCTTTGCTTTAGAGTCTCACAGAACTTAAGCAATTGATACAATAAGATGGCATCAGGTACATGACAGGACCTTTTTTTTTTTTTTTTTTTTTTTGTAATATAATTTTTCCAAAATGCTTTGTATTTACTTACTGTCACTCTGCTTTTAACTTGAGGAAGTATGAGCCAGAAGTGTGCCCAGGTGGCCAAGAAGGCCCAAAGTATTCTGGCTTGTATCAGAAATAGTGTAGCCAGAAGGAGCAGGGAAGTGATCATCCTTTTTTACTCAGCGCTGGTGAGGCTGTACCTTGAATACTGCATTCAGTTTTGGGCCTCTCCTTTCAAGAAGGGCATTGAGGTGCTGGAATGTGTCTGAAGAAGTTCAATGAAGCTGGTGACGGGTCTAGAGTACAAGTCTTACAAGGAGCAGCTGAATGAACTGGGGTTGTTTAGCCTGGAGAAAAGGAGGCTGAGGGGAGACTTTATAGCTCTCTACAGCTACTTGAAAGGAGGTTGTAGCGAGGTGGATTGGTTTGTCCTCCCAAGTACAAGCGACAGGATGAGAAGAAATGGCCTCGAGTTGCACCAGGGGAGGTTTACATTGGATATTAGGAAAAATTTCTTCTCTGAAGGGGTTATAAAGCATTGAAACAGGCTGCCCAGGGAAGCAGAGGAGTCACCATCCCTGAAGGTATTAAAAAAAAAAAATAGATGTGGTTTTTAGTGACAGGGTTTAGTGATGGACTTGGCAGTGCTAGATTTACAGTGCTAGGTTGGACTTGATGATCTTAAAGGTCTTTTCCAACCTAAAGAATTCTATGATTCTATTCTATAAAGCAGTCAGGATTTCATCCTGGCATGGGCTGAATGTTTTTTCTATATGGTTTTCCTGTTTGTCCTTTATATGATCTTTGTATATGAATCTATTTTGAAAATGAAGATCTAGTTGTTTCCTACAAGTAAATAAAACTACTGGCATAGATGAAGAAGTTACATCAATGAAAATCTTGATCTTGTATACTGTATCCTAACAGCTAAAATGTGATTTCTTCCCCTTGCCTCAACCTGCAGTTACGTAGCCAAAGTAATGAGAAGATTTGTGTCTCCATGTCTGCTGAATGAGAACTTTGTTACTTGAGCTGAATTGTGCTTGCCTTGGTGTTTCTTTCCTTTGGATACCTTATTTAATTTTTAAAATATCTCTTAATTCTTTTATTACTTACATTATTGGAATTTGTAAAGGCTTTGTTCTGTCAGGAGACAGTACAGGACATGTCAATATTTGTCTGCGACTGCATCCTGCAGAAACATGACTGGTTAGTCCTGTTGAGACTTTTTTTTTAAGATAAGGTCAGAATTTTGTAATGAGATTCATACACCAAGTTAAAAAGCTTTGTGATTTGAGTGAAAACATCATGTGAAGAAACAATGTATGAAAATAGCTAAGGAAATATCGATTAAAACATGTACAATAACTTTTCAGTGATGAGGTATTGTCAGTGCTGTTTTCATATCTGCAGAGGGAAAAGCTCTCAATTGTTCTTAAGTCGGCTTGTAACTGAATCCACCTTTGTAGAGCTTAACAACAAAAGGCTTTTTGTTCACAATTTGTATTCATCTAGGACATGCCAGTTACTGAGCATAAATAGAACAGTGTATGACCAGGACTGTATAACGCATTGCTCTATTTGGCACCTATCAGAAATCCATAGTTTATATTAAAAATATTTAGAATTACATGTAGAAGCTATTTATTGGGGGATTTTAAATTTCTGTGTGAATGAGCTTGATGTAATTACTTTGAGGAAGCACGTACTGCTGTATTTGATGTGGTAGCAAGATGTGCAAACTGGGCAAAGTTCTTTCTGAACATTACTTGCAAACATTTCATTAATTTAGTGGTGCAGTCATGACTGGGGCAAAGCCACTGAGTGCTTGATGAAAGAGACCAGACCTTATACTCCTGCTGTTTGCAAATACAGCATACTAAAGAAAATTATTCTAATTTCTTTCCCCAAAATTTGTTCATTTCCACCAAGCTTTGTTGTCAGTGTAGTTGTATGACACATGTGATTTGCCTGTCAAGTAAGCATGACTGACTCTCTGTTGGACCATTCAGCAACATGCATCTTCTTACTATTGGTGTGATACTCGCGCCTTCCATGCTCTTTACAAAGATCAGCATGCTTTTTGTGGGATGATATCCTAATCACAAAGAATGAGCAGAAACACAGGTGAAACTGTAGAAACTTTACGTGTACAATTGTGCTGGTATTTTTGTGTTCTTTGCATAGTGGGAACAAAAACCTCATTAAACAGGGCTGGACCTGAAGGAACAGTAAGAAATAACATTTGATAAAGCACAGACTCCTCAACCCCTTGTAATGTTTTAAATGGTGTTAACTACATAAGTCATGCTCTTGATGAAAATGGATGTGTCCAAAGACAAAAATGTAATGGTTCCCAAACTACAAAATGCAGTGAAGTGGTGGGCATGACTTGATAAATGAACACATCATTTAAAGCTGTTAGTTTGGGAATTTTTGTGGAGTACGGAACAGAAACTTTGTGGGTTCTTTTTCTTTGCAAGTTGTCTTGCTAGTGGAAAGGTATGCACATGGGAAAAACACTGAAAAAGGATAAACAGGAGATTTTAAGTTCTTTCAGTGTGGGGTTCTCATGTTGGTCACTAGTTTAAACTTCTGTTATGTTTAAGACTCTTCTTATTCTGGCCTTTTTCAGGTAGTGGTGCTACAGCAGTTGTCCAGGCAGCACTGTGCAAACCCAGGCAAGAACGTGTAGCAATAAAGAGGATCAACTTAGAAAAATGCCAAACCAGTATGGATGAATTACTTGTAAGTAAATCAGAAGGGAGCATGTTACATGGAGACTGTATTCTATTTTGATTTTGGTTTTTGCTTGGTCCAAGAGTGAGGGTAGAATTTCTACAGGATAATAGTGAGACAAGGATTTGAAAATAATTGGAAAGAAGTATGCCCTTCCTCTAAAACTATATTTTACTGATGTGTATTTCCTAATGCCACAAAAACAAGAAGTGCAAATTTTAATCTTGGGATAATCAGCTGTTGAGAACTACGGGAAGAACCTTACCCTTGGCTTTCTAGAGACTTGATTTTCAAGAGATTACTGTCTGCTTGTCTATCTTGGCTTAATACCACATTTTCCTTTGGTTAAACACTGATTAAAAATACTAAGTTAAAATTTAGTGTCTATCCTTAAAATGTCTAAACCACCAAAACATGTCAAAAACCAGTTGTTGGATTGTTTTGTAGTGATAACTTCTGAGGGGAGAAGTACGGATGAATACACTTGACATCTACAGAAGGAAACTTTTGTTAAAGCTAATAACATGCATTTATCCGATAGGCCATAACAAGCCTTTTGAGGAATGCTGGCTGTTTGGGTTACTGATCAGAGGAGGAAGGGACCTGTAAGAGGCCCTTTGTGAAAAGGACTGCCAAGAGTTTTTCCTCTGCACTGGCAATCCAGACAAAGTCACAAAGAACTGTTAAAACAAGAAACCTGTTGCTTTCTAATGTTCCTAGTCAGGTGTTGTAAGACTAATGCATATTTATATGTAGGCAGCATAACAACAGTTGAAGGACACAAAACCATTCTAAAAATGAGAACACTTTCTTCTGTTCCACAGGTTATACTACTGCCTAGAGACTGGGCTTTTTCTAATGCAGAAATTCCTGCCTCTGAAGGAAATGATCTCCTCAGCAGGGAATTGCCAGTGCAAATCTGAATATCTTGAATTTGATACGGAGGGTATGGTCCATCCAGTTTCTTCAGATAAAATGGCTTTTTTACAGTGGAGGACCCAAAATGCTCTTCCTCTGGTGATTGATGGCATTCACCTTCAGTTTATGTAACAGCTTGTATGGGACATTGTTGTGTTTTTTAAAAGAGGATTGTAGTAGTGGAAGCTACCTCTTAGGTAGTGAGACTTCTGTCAACTAAAAACTCAAAAAGATTAATTCTGAACTCTGTTAAGAAAGAGAACAGCCCAAGGTGAGATGCTGTGCATGATGTCTTAACATCTACAGTCCATAAAGAACATTTCTATAAAACCAAAAATACTAATCTTTTTAATATAAAATGGTCAAAAAATTATCATTTTTTGATTATGATTTGAGCAAAAAATGGGAATTAAGAATTAAAAAGTTAGAACAGATAAAACCAGACAAAACTGTGAAAAATCTGAAGGAGGTATTCAGGTGGTCTAGAGAAATGACTGCAGATAGTTACCAGCTTGTACAAAGTTACCTTAGCAAGTGCTTGAGTAGTTCTGCTGCTGACGTGTTTCCACTGTCTGTCAAATGAGGCAATAAGCCTTGAATTTTTGGTCACATATTGCTTGCCTTTGGTACAGAATCAACTGTCCGTACCATCTTTCTTTTTTTTTTTTTTTTTTTTAACATGTCAATTTCTGCTTTTTCGTGTTCCGATTTTGTGTTTCTTTTATTTGTTGTTCCATTTTGATCTGAACATAAATTCTGGCTTTTCTAGTTCTTGGTTAGGAAAGCAAATTGTATGTATGATTCATTTTGTTTTTATATGTGCATATGCACATGTGCATACATGCACAGACATAATTAAGTCCTTTTTTTTTCTGTGAGGGGAAGTATACTTACTCTGACTCAGTTCTAATAGATAATTTAAAAATTTTGTTTAAAAAAATAGAGAAGTTACTATGGAAAAGGGCATCATTGACCTTTAAAACTTTTGTTATAATTGTACTAACGTTTTTATTTCAATTGATAATACTTAGAATGCTCTTGTGCTTTGGTTTTTGTAACAGTTTTTGAGTCTGCTCAGTTTTCAGTCACTTATTTTTCTGATCATACAGCTTTCATTGTCAGAGGGATATTCTAAAACTCAGTCTGCCCTCTGAACATGCTGTTTTGTAAAATCCTGCTGCCAAGTGCTTACGGATGGTGTACACTACACAAATTCTCAGCTCTGTGGCCTTCAAAGAAGTGGAAAGTGCAGCAAGCCTGGTGTCCATGTAAGCAGAGTTAGGATTTGGGCCAGTGTCAGTTAAAATAGAAAGACGGTGTAGGAGGAAGTTTAAATAATACTAAGGTTATACAAACTGCCAGACTTCTAAATTCAATTCTCTGTTTCCTGCAATGTCCTGTGTTCTCACTATTGTAAGCTAAATGTAACTTAACCCCATGAGCCAAGGAAAAAGTTCCTGTTCTTAGTATTGTCCTTAGTGGGTATCTTCCCCCATCCCCTTACCTTCCAGTTTTTTAAAAGAAACAAAAACCTCAACACTACAAACCAAAGAACATTCTATAGAATTACTTATTTGAATAGATTTTCTAAATGGTTTGCATTTCTGCTCTGGATATCCCTTCAAGACAGGTTCTCTGGAGGAGCCCCTCATGTATTATGCCAAACAGCCATACCCTGGGTGTCAGTGAAGGAGGCCCTAGGAAAGCACCCACAGAGATGTGGCACCTGCCTGGTTGCTGGGAACTGGCCCTGGCCCTGGCCCTGTGGGTGCTGCAGCTGGGCACTGAAAGGAGCTGTCTTGCAGTTACTTATTAACTGTGTCACCCACCTGCTCTTGGGCTGACACACATTTCACACTAGATTGGTAAGAACCTGTCCGAAGAGAAGTTAGCTTTTAACCTGGACGTACTTTGTCATGCAGTGAGCAAACACCTGTGCTAGCCACAAGGCGGGGAGAGGAAGAGAGATTTTAAATTTAAAGTGCTGTTATAGCTTTGGTGCTGTTGAATGTTTAAGTGAAGAAGGCTCTGGGGTTTTCTCCTGGTCATCCTGCTGCAAGCTTTGCCTCTGACAGTGTATTTTAAGTGAATGCTTTTCTTTCTCACTTGTGTGCATTGTGGGCCTCAGCCAAATACCTGAAATTTGTGGAGCTTACTGTTCTGTCTGTATTGGGGGCTCTCCAGAACTGCAAGTCTAAAATTAATACTTTCCTGACTAAAATTTAATCCTGTATCTCTCATGGGGTTCTTTGTTTGTTTATTTTAGTTTTGTAAATACTCTCTTCAGAAAAATTAACATGGTTGAGACACACGGTGTCTTTGGCCATGGTTACTGTGATAGCTCAATTTTTACCAGTGAGTTGATGCAGGAAGACAAAATATTCAAAGCACTTTTGAGTTAAAGGTAGTGAAGCTTATTACAGTCAGTTAGTTACATTCCTGTGCTATTAATGTGTGAGTAAAATAGCTGAGGTGCATTTTGCCCAGCAATGTCAGATAGACTCTTTGAGCTGTCATTATATTACCAGCAAAGGAAAATAATAAAACAATACAAGAAATGAAATGGTATTAAAGAGTGAGAGAATTACAGTTAGGATTTGGTATGGATAGCTGAAATAAGAAACTATGGCATTAATTTGACTTGTGTTTAATCCTACATGACTTCTGCAAAAGGAAAATGTGCCGCACATATCTTTCCTGTGTTTTCCACTTACTAGCTCACAGGGTTGCGGCAAATAACTAAAAAGCTGGTTTTGCAAATTGCTCCTTTCTTCAAGCTCATTGCATGACTATCCAGGTATTCATTCTTCTGTAGTTCAGGGCTCAGAAGTTATCTAGGAAGGAGGAATTTTGACAACAGGGTTTGATGAATTGTGTGTCAAACTACAGCCTGACTTAATTGTCACCAACAGACGTGAGATTGAATCACTGTCTTGAATACATTGTAGTTAAGTTGTTATTAGAAAGCATCCATGGTCTCAAACACGTTGCAGTGCTGGAAAGGTATTACAGAACAATGATGTGAGAGAGTGAATAGAAAAAGGGCTCCGCTTGAAATAATAGATACAAGGCAGTCATTCTTAATGTGTACAGCTGTGGCAAGTCATAGATGCTGTTACTTGGTAGTGCCACGTTGTGCACATGTTGGTGGCTGTGTTCTTCTCTAGACGGTTGTTTCCTCTGACTTTCGGTATGCAACATTGCTTTTTCCTCTTGCGCTTCTGTTTGATGGTGTGGTGCTGGTGTCCACCTGTCCATCCCACAGCAGCTGAGCCAGTGGTGCTGTGTCCTTTGTCTGACAACTTCCTTTTTCACTTGCTCCCATTCTACTCTTTTCATATCCCTTTTGAACAAGAAAGGCAATAGGTTTTGATCTTTCCTTGTGTTTTGTTGTTGAGCCTATATCCACACATTCAGTCCTTGGGTACTGCTCATTCCTCATTACTCACTCTGAATTTGGGGCTTTAACAGTAATTCCTTTGCTACTCTCAGAAGAAAATTCATACAGTTATGCCTATATCCTGGCCAAACCTTCCTTGTGTTCTTTGCAATAATGTTTTGTCTTGCATGCAGATCTATAGGTAAATTGAAATGCTTTGGTGTATATATTCTGTGCTTATTTCGGTTCTGTTACAGTATTTCACTTTGGAAATTAAATTTTATCTCTATACAAGCAGAACTGATAGCTGGCAGTGTTATGATGGGCTTTGTATTTCTTACAGAAAGAAATTCAAGCAATGAGTCAATGCAATCACCCCAATGTGGTGACCTATTACACATCTTTTGTGGTGAAGGATGAACTTTGGCTGGTTATGAAGCTGCTAAGTGGGGGTAAGTTACTGGTTTCACTTGTTTAGTTCAGGAAATTTACTTTTTTTCTAATGTACCATCTTTGAGTTAATTGACCTAAAGCAAGTAAGGAGGAGAGAGAGAGACTACATAAAATGAATCTTGAGAGGTAGGTGTGTTATAGTAAGAATGTATGGGATTTAAAAGCTTGTGTATATATATATTGACAGTACAGGCTAATAATTACTGAGATAAATTTTGTTGATCTAACTACTGTAATTTTTTATTCCGAATCAATATATTAAAATTCTCTGTTAAGGCTGTGTAGGAAGAACTGAGGAGAATTAAATCACTTATGTTAGTGTGGTCTTTTTTTTTTGAGTTTCTCTAGAATTCACATGATTTTTGTAGAAAAGCATGTATTTCTGATTTCATATTGAGTGTTTCTCATTACTTATTCAAGGAAGGTTTTTCCTAGGACAGGCATTATACATGTCACATCCTTTGTATTCTTAAACTAACCAAATACTCATGATTGTTTTTATGATGGTGGTTAATGGTATAAAAATCTCACTTGGTTCTGGGAGAGGAAAAAGGGGCTGAACTGGATGTGGCTAACTTGTGTCTTAGATAAGGGAAGCTCCAAAATAAGATGTGGTGGTTCTGGTTGCTACATGTTATTCAGGATTAGTCTTGAAGGCAGCAGACTACTGCATTATCATGCTAGAAAGCAAGGGTGGGAAGTGCTCATAGAAAACCACGTTACATCACATTTGGTTGAATTATTCAGTTCAATCAAAAGCAAGAATAGATCCTGAGAGAAAACAGTGATTGTTTACAGGAATTTACTGTGAGCTGTTGAAAAATGCATGGATAAAAATAAAATTTGCTATTAGATTCCTTGAAATTTATAATATCTGAAGTTCAGTGTCAAATGAGGTATCACTAGGGATGCTGTCACCGTTTGCTTGCAGAGAATATCTCCTCTACCAGTCTTGCAGCTGCATGTTTACTCTGTCATGAGCACATGAACCATAATCTAAGATGGATTATAAACCAAAAGGCTTGCTGTACATATCTGTTTGATTGTGGAATACTGCTGCATTTTTAATAAATGGCAGCAAGCTGTTAGCAGGTCTTTCTAATGGATCATTGAGTGTTTCTGCTGTTCTTGACAAAAGACAGTGCTTTGTTTCTCATGTGAAGGAGGTAGTGCTGTGCTTTATTCTGAGTGCTAGTTACATGAGGTGTTTACATGTTTTCTTTCCTGGATCTGCAACTTAGGTTCAATGCTTGATATAATAAAGTATATTGTCAACAGAGGAGAGCACAAAAATGGTGTCCTTGAAGAACCCATAATAGCAACAATACTTAAAGAAGTTTTGGAGGGCTTAGACTATCTACACAGGAATGGACAAATTCACAGGTAGGAGCCTATATACAGTGAAAAGCATTTTCAGAGTTGTTTGTATGGATTGTTGATACTGGTCAGCTGCAATTGCTTGGCTAAGCAGATATATTGCCTCTTTCACATACTGTAAATGTGATCAGTAATTATCAAGTGATAATGCTTGGGCAGATGCTGTAATCTTGACTATAGTTTGTCACCAATAGTACTCGCTTGGTCTTTATCCTGTCTGTCTGTTTTACAGTTAGGATAGATTTGTGCTGCACTAGTATGCCAGAACTGTGGTCTATACTCCTATGCCTTCTGGTACTCCAGGTATCTAATCTGAATCTAGTTTATGTGATAGGGTCTGTAATCTGGTTATTGTGTTGCACATTAAACCTGTAGTGTTGGGCACTGCTGTATAAATGTGAGATTTATTTTTTCCCAGTGAATGGTAACGTCTATTACAACTCCACAGATGTCTCTCTTTATGACCATGCATAATGATAGGATTGGTCCTATGGTACTACATATTGATGTATATGCATCTAGTGATTGTTCTCTTCTATATATTCTTTCTCCACTGACAATCTCAGTGTAAAATGTGCACATCTCCTGAGGTGATCTATACATTTCTGCTGTAGAAATCCACAGGTTGCTTACACTTTTTAGATGTTGTTGAGTTCTCTACTCTGACCTCCCTAATTAATTTTACTGAGGTGAATTTGGCTTTTAAGGAAGGTGCCTACAATAGACTTTCTGTCTCTTGCAAGCATTAGCCTTTTATAAGGGAATCTTTTAAACAAAAAACAGATTCACTGCAGACAGAACTCTTGAGAATGAAGGTAGTGCAGATGTAGCACAGTAATTGTTCTTTATATGTACTATTTATGTCTCATAAATGAACTGACTGATGTAAATCAAGAACTATTTCCTCCTTTTGGAGAGAGAAAATTGATATAAATGGAGAAATAAAGAACAATTATCTTGACTTCTGGTCTGGAATGCCAAAGATCTGCCTCAAACCTTAATTCATAGTCCTTTGTTAAGCTGATATTTTTGCAGGAGTAACATGCAGTAGCTTTTAAGGATAACAAGACCCTTTGAGGTCAGATTTGGGAATCCCCCATAGGTAGTCTTCAAGGACCTTAAAAAAAGATAGAAAGAGAGAGATCTATTTGTTGCATCTGAGATTTCTTCTTTTTTATAGCCCCTGATTTGTGAACTGTTGACAGAAATCCTGCTCAAGATGATACAGTGTCTGTTCCTTTCCCATGTATGTCATAGGTGAAAGTTGTGGTAACTTGGGGAATGCTATATTAGGTGGTATTTACCAGTTGGAGAACTGTCCAGGGATTTTGTTCTGTCATTTTGATGCATTCTTGTTTATGTATAAGGAAACAGGTTACATTATCTTTCAGTAGCAATGTGTTAATTATTTTCAGTAAATGTTGGAAAGATTGATTTGCTCAAATTCTTAATGTTTGTGATATAATCTATATGAAAGATTTATCCTATGCATTGAGTGAGATGCACATTTCTATTAAAAAAACACCAACAAAACGGCAAGAAAGGTTTCTTAAAATTATGTGTAGTGTGTTAAATAGAGTTGACTGTAAAGAACATGCTGAATTTTTGATAGATTTCGGTGTCAAGTAACTTTTTATGATGGTACCCTGTAGCAAAATATGTTTGCTATTCCTGAGCTTTAATAGCTTCATTGGGTAGAAATCAGCAGTATATTTACCTTTCTTGAAGATGAGTCTCTTCTCTGAAGAGATTTTCAACTTTTTCTTGTTCATTAGTGGTACAGTTGGATGTGAGAAAACATTAATTCTTGCTTTAAAGCTCTGAAAGCTTTTGGTGTGCAAGATTATATTGTGAGAAGAGGCAGTAAAACAGACTTTGGACCTAAATATCTATATTCTCAGAATCTAGCCCTATATTCTGCTCACTTTATTCTAAAGCTGAATTTGAATCTTTTTGTACAAAAGAGACAAGAGTTTTTGAGAATTAGAGTTCTGCACTCTTGTTTTATTTTAAATCACTTACATTTTATACTTCAGTTCCTGTTTGTCTTTTAAATTTCAAAGTGATGTCTTGTGAACCTAATTAGTATGCAGTATTTATTTATTTGTTTACATAAAATGTGCACATATGTACTTTCATATAAAAGTAATGTCTGTTTGTGCATTCTAGAGATCTGAAGGCTGGAAACATTCTTCTGGGTGAAGATGGCTCTGTACAAATAGCAGGTAATAGTGGTGGTAGAGTAGTGGCTAAATAAAATAAAAAAAAAAGATAATTGCAACTGGATTAGGGGCAATAGATACAAGTTTTTCTGTTGGCTTTTAACTGTTCCTTTTAGAGTGCTGTAGCTGCAAGTTAACCAGTTTTCATGATTCTTGATTAATGATACATGATTTAGAAATTACTCAATATTTTTCTGTGGTCATCAAATATATAAGAAAACTTTAATGTCATCTTAATGCTTCCTTTTGAATCACCCATATACCTTAAACATCTTGCAGATGGTAGCAACTCCTATTTCTGTTCAAGTTTGTTTCATTTTATTTCTGCAAGTAATTGTAATAGTTCTTGGAGATTCAAAATTCTGTGTGTACTGCCCTTCATGAAGACCTTGGCTATAACTTAACTAGTTACTGAGATGCATGAGAGATATCCCACTGAGAAATATTTTTGACATTTCTACTATTTGTTTTGCAATGATGTCAGTTGGATACAGTTTAACATGTAAAATGAAAGTATCTGAACGTATCTGTATGCTTCTTGAGTGGTACTCCATAAGAAATTATTTGGTCTTCATAAGAGCTTAAGTACAGAGCAAGACCCCATATCCCATCTCTCAATGATCTGATATCATAATACCCGATATCTGGAAAAAAGAGCAGGTAGATGATACCTGCTCTGTCTCCCAGCATACTCTCAGGCCTCTCACAGTTTATAGCTTGTGACCCAGTCATGAAAGCTTTGTATTTTTTAATAAGATAATCAGTATTTGTTTATTAACTTGATTATACCTTACAGTTGTCTTCACTTTATGTAGCACTTTGGGCAGCTGTTGAGATTCTCAGTATGCGTTGTTCAAGTATTCTTTAGATCCTCTTTATAATATAAAGTGGTAGATTTCCAGACAACCAACTTAATTGAAACTAATAATAACAACAACTAAAAAGTTGAAAAATCTTATGAGCCATCTGAAATAAAGCTGTTGACTTTTCAGATTACTTTCACACATAATCAAATCTAATCTCCCAGTAATCAGATAACATTCAAACAACAGTTTCATTTATCTCTTTCTAAGTTCAACTCCAGGGCTTGGGTTCTTGACCTTTTCCTCTTTTTTGCTCTAGGCATTTTAATTAGTGAGGCTTTAATTGTGCTGTTAGGGTATTCAGCACATGCTGGAATTGAGGAAGTTCAGTGACTGGATAGATGTGTAGAATGTGTCTTTCTGTGATGCATGATTTCAATACAAGGTTATTTCCAAACTTCAGGTGAAAAGTGCAGCGTTGTTAACCTTGTTTCTTCACTGGTGTGGGGCTGTTCTGTGTGGGACCTGAACATTGCACATTAACTGAAAGCCAGTTTTGAATGTCGAAGAGGCTGAATTTCATCCTTTTTACATCTTTTTGCCTTGACAAAATAAAATCTGCTTTCATCTTTAAAAAACAGTTACCTGATTATTCTCCTTCTATTTATTAACTAGAACTTTGGTTCTCTTGACTGCTCATTCTCCTGCCCCCCAAGCTTCTATAATGAAAAGATGTACCCATAGAACACACTGATAATATATATGAGGAGTAATATTCAAAGACACAGTTGTCCATTAGCATTTTTGGGTTCTAAGGAGCTATGGCTCACAAATGAAGCTCAGCCCAGTGTTTCTCTGACAAAAGATTTTGTGCACATATAGAAGAGCACAGATTCTTAAAAGATTTGGAATATCTCTACAGAGATCGCTTATCATGGACCTCAGAGGTTCTGCACAGAGAATATGCTCAGTCTTTCATGGGAAGGAGGAAAAGAAAATACTCCTGTTTTGTTTAGATTGGATAGACTTGTTTTTGAAATACAAAATTCCTCTGTACAGAACAGGAACTTTCAGCTTACAAAAATTATGTTGAAGAGTCACTGCAGTTCCTCATGTCCAACATTCTACTTGAAACTATTGGGTTTGTAACACCTGGTGCTTTGGGCAAACAAGATGATTGATACTTCATAAGGGTTTCATCCTTATAAGCCTGAATTGACTGGCCAAGGTCAGAGTATCAAAGAAACCAGTAAAGGAAGAGTTATGTGAGACGAGGTAAGGAGTCTATAGTAGAGTAATCTTCCACTTCCACCGATCTCTGTGTATAAGGTATGGGCCGTATGATACATTCATCCATACCAGAAATGACAATACATTTGTTTTTAATTTGGTATGAGCTGTGACTTCTAAGGCCTGACACTGTTACATTGTTCAGCTCTTTTCTTATAATACATTTTCCTTTCCTCTTTATGTACCTTGTTTGCAATAGTACTTTGTCTCCTATATGATAGGAAGCTTGCCACTGTAGGCCATATCTTTTCTTAAATAACATACATTTGTGAAACCTCTGTCTAGGATGTGAAATTAAAGCCTTGTTGTTACTGAGTAGCTATCAAAGTTCTCTTTCTCTCTGTAAGCATAAACCAGTGTTTGACTAGTGTTACAGTGAAATGTTCACTTGACTTAATTAAATACTCGTCACATCTTTCTCAGTGAGGTGTTGCAATATTTCATTTTGAAGGTTATGCAAGAAGAGATTTTTTGGGGTTGGCTTTTTTTTTTTTTTTTTTCTCTTCTCATTGTCCTCCTTCACCCATTTATATTTTTTATTTGTTGTCCTTTTCAAAATTATGTTAGTAGGGAAAAACATCAGGGGAGCAAAGGTTAAGTTAGGATTTTAGCTGTGTATCTCAGTTCCTGAAAGGACCTGTAAACAGTTGTCCTATACAAACTATTTATCTTTGGTACTGAAAGGACATATTTTTTTCCATAGCTCTCCTTTGTTTATTCACTTTTTTTTTTTTTTTTAAATTTCTTCTTTTATTTTTATTTATTCAGCTTTTTGTTATATGCAGTAGTTCCTAATGAGAAAACTGTCACTAATACCAGCATTCATTTTTAGGGCATTAAAAACTTAGAAGCAGGTGTTTCTGAGGCTATTGATGTTTTTCAGGAATATAACCAAAACCTGTCTATTCTATAACTTACAGATCTTGGGAAGATATAGGGGTTTTTATTTGTCAGGCAAGCTGCAGGAAAAATGAAAAAATAGTGCTTGGTGGAATTTCTGTGTGTTTTAGCAATGTTGAAGAGGTTCAGAGTTTGTATGTGATGCTTAATGATTGTTCAGTGGAAAGGAATGGTAATAAAACTACATTTTCTGTAATTACTGATTCCCCCCCCCCCCCAATCTAAAAATCAGGGAACAGTAGGTAAACAATAGGAATAAAAATTGAAGTAGATCTATAATAAAATTCTTGATTTCAGTACAACTGGATTCTAAATAGCACGGTCTAAAATATTCTTCATGTAGGTCCATTCAAAATTACAGGATTTCTCCATACATTGGTAGTCTGCTCTTCTTTCTTATATTTATCCCCACCTCTCCCATACAGCTATTACTGATGTAGTAACAGGTTAATAGAACACTAAGGTTTTTTGCTATTTTGGAATTTGGAAAAAAATATTCATATCATGGTCTAGTATTAAATGTATATTATTGATCACTTTGCTGACTATCTTTTGATTTGTCAAATCTCCGTGTATAGTATTCCCTCTTGCTCAAGTAGCTATGTAAAAGTAGCTCCTTATCTTTGAACGCCAGCAAGTGTAAACCTTTAAAACCTTGGCTCAGAGTATATGTTTGAAAACCTTAAGTGATAGATGTACTGGAGTCATTTGTAACCTTATTCAGGAAGACATATGCTAGGAGGTTAAGCTTGTGGGTGTCCTAGTGCTGATCTCCCAGAGAAAACCGTAGCATCTATTCTGTAACATTTCAAGAGCATTGTGTTGTGAAAAAAAAGTAAGCTCTGCAATGGAGAGTTTCTATAAGTAGACCTTTTATGCATTGACTTAATTTCCAAAGTGTAAAACTTTTCCATTGTTATCACTAGTTTAACAGATTCTGACTTTTTCTGTCCTTCAGATTTTGGTGTTAGTGCATTTTTAGCAACGGGAGGTGATGTTACTCGTAACAAAGTAAGGAAAACATTTGTTGGTACTCCATGTTGGATGGCCCCTGAAGTAATGGAGCGGGTATTCATAAAATTAAAAAAAAAAAAAAAAAAAAAAAAAAAAAA